>APFE031581891.1:33626-65641 GCA_000404065.3 Pinus taeda
GCTGAAATACTTCATGATCAACTTCATGAGTGGAGCATACTCATCTTTCAAATATCGGAATGGAAAGACTCTTTGGAGCTGCCTCAAGAAATTGGCCTTAATGTAAGGCTCATAATGCTGCCGATCAACCTTCTATTTCTTGTGCCATTGTTCTCCAACGTTCGGTATGCCAGTTGCTAATGAGCCAGTTTCAGGTGTCAGTGTGAAGGTGACCCCGGCTAAGATAGAGTGATCTCCATGTAGGTGAAGCACAAAAAGATGGGCCAACTCATGATGAACTCGAAAACTAGCCACCTTTTAACAAAACTCCAAACATGAGAAATGATGGAAACATGACATAGCAAGAGGGCAGGCCTGCAATTCTGTAAGTTTGGTTGGTTCATCCCTAACATGTTTGCCACTTTTATGATGTCTCTGGGGAGCCTATTCTTCTGAGGATGAATCACTTTGAGTTTCCACCTCATATTCTGATGAATGCTCAGATGCCACGACTGCTGTATATGGATTGTGCTTGGATGGCCCTTTGATGATGTATGCAACTATGTGTTGTTATGAACTCTACCACCAAGGGGAACAATGCAAAAGGGAGTGTTAGGAAGGGGAATAATATGATGGGATTAGGGGTTATGGGGGGAAATTTTGTTTAGGGACATGTAGGAGGGTTTGGGGATTTTATAAGGTATGGTTTTGGGGTTTTACATTAACAAATGAGTGGAGGGTATAGGGAATAGGGGTTTAGTAATGTTTTAGGGTAGGGAAAATAGGGAAAAATGGGATAGGGGGAAGGAAACAATGGAAAGAAGGGGAAAAATGAGAGGTGAATGAGGAGCCTTGGCATCAACACAACAAGTTTGCAACCCTAGAGCAATAGATTTGGTGATTTCAATTGGTAAGGTTTAGGCGTTTCTATTGCGACTATACATGGCCATAAACCACCATCATGTTCACAAAAACAATATGAGCAACCAGGATTTAGACCCTACCTGGCAATTGGAAGGGATTCAAAGTGATTTGATGCAAATTTGGCATAAATTTGGGCCTTTGTGGGTATGTGTCGCGCAACAAACCCAGTGCGCCGCACTCTGTGTGTGTGCCACGCCCATGTTAAATTAACACTTTGGGGTAGCGCCCTGTGCGCCATGCTCTCTATGTGCGCCGCACTCTCTATGTGCACTGCGCTCCTCTGTCTGTGCGCCGCGCCCTTGAAAACTCCTCGAAACTCACTCAAAACACACACAAGTTCTCCCAATCACTTTGCAATGTTTCTCTATCACTTTGGTGTGCACAATGACTTTGTTACTTGTGGAAACTTCTATACAAAGACATTTGGAGTCATGGGTTTTATTTTTGTTTCTTCAAAACGCACTTTGCTAATGTTTTGTTTTGACACTTTTTCCTGATTTAATGCATCTCTGTATTTCACTTTTCCCTTTGAATTTTTAGCTAAGATGATGAAATTTTTGACACTTTTTGCAGGGGTTGCATGACATGGCATTTGGCCAAGGAAACCATGATTGTGCCTGAAGAGATCAACTGGAGACTTTTTTGGAAAATTATCACAAATGGCACACAGTTTGAATTTTCTTCAAAATAGAGTTTTGAAGAACAATGGTAATCTGTCAACATGACGTTGAAAATCTTTGAGTCACAACCTTGTAAGGGCCTCCCTCTGGCCTGCATGGCTTTATTGGACATGGTTGAAGACCGAATTTGACTAATCCCTATACCTAATGACTGAAAATAACCTTCGTCCATTAAAAGATCAAACATTGACTGTTATGGACTTTAGTGAACATTGACAAAAGACCTAAGCCAGCAGGTGCCAGACATGAGGGGAAATGACTAACAAGACCTTTTCTGTCATATTATGGCATGTGCCTAGCAGAATGCAGTTGAGTGAATGGAGCGAGACACCTAAAAATGAAATGAAGAAAGAGTTTTGATCTCTGACGGAGGACTGACAAGACCGACTCTAACAGGCCCTTTAACACTCGGTTTAGTGGCTTGATGTAAATTGTGTAAATTATACTTGTTGTAATGAAATAGAAGGTACTACTCTTGCTTAAGCAAAAAAAATGATATAATTCAGCATACTATTCCTATCAAGAAGGATTAAAAGCCTTTCAGACAGAAGTTGAGAAGGATCAATCCAAAGTTGCTACCATCCATCGAGAAAGAGATGAACAGATTGTTCAAAGTTGGCATCATTGTTCCAATCAGATTTTCTTATTGGATTTCGAATTTGGTCCCGGTACGAAAGAGGACTGGAGAAACAAGGTTGTGCATAGATTTCCAGAACCTAAACAAAGTATCCTTAAAGGATAATTACTCACTTCCAAAGATGGACCATATTCTGCAAAGAGTAGTTGGAGCATCATGGATGTCACTACTCAATGGTTACTCAGGCTATAATCAAATCTTGGTGCATGAAAAAGACCAAGACAAAATTGCCTTCACAACACCTTGGGGAACTTTTCAGTATGCTAAAATGCCATTCGGATTGAAGAATGTCGGAGCCACTTTCCAGCGAGCGATGGACATCGCTTTTGCTAATGAGAAGGATTTTTTCTTGGTTGTTTATTTAGATTATTTGACGATATTTTCTGGTTCTGATGATGAACAATTGCACCACTTAAGGGTTGTCTTTCAGAAATGTAGAAAATTTGGGATTTCTCTCAACCCCAAGAAGAGTATTTTTGCCATGGACGAGGGTAAAATCCTTGGTCATATCATTTCTAAAGATGGTATCCACATTGATCCTTCAAGGGGGGAGGAAATTCAGCATATAGACTTTCCGCGCAACAAAAAGGAGATTCATGCTTTCAATGGTAAGATAAATTTCTTACGTACATTTATACCCAATTTGGTGGAACATTTACGTGAAATGACTAATATGTTGAAAAAGGACAGCACTGTGAAATGGACCGAGGATGCCATGAAATCATTAAATTTGCTAAAGTTTTGTTTGACCACAGTCCCCAGTCTTGATTAGTCCTAATTACTCTCATGATTTCATTATATTTTCATTTGCATTCGAGCACACCATGGTTGTGGTATTGATGAAAAGAAGAGACCAGGTTGAGCAACCCATTGCTTTTTTTAGTAGGACTATTCGAGATGTTGCCTTGTGGTATAGTATCATTGAAAAACAAGCACTAGCTCTCATAAAAGCATTGAAGGATTTCAGAGTGTACATTCTGTATTCACATACCATAACATATGTTCCTAATGCATCAGTAAAGGATGTTCTGATGCAAACTAATTCGGAGGGAAGAAGAGGTAAGTGGATAGCAGTAATGTTGGAATATGATTTGGAGATTAAACCCACTCAACTGATCAAGGGACACGGCTTAGCAAAACTGATGGCAGAATCAATCTGCATGCTCTGGACATAAATCTCATTGCAGCAATGTCTGAGGATGAGGATGGTGGCTTGCTTATTCAAGTCTCAAAAATGTTTCTCCAATCACCGTGGTATTTTGATATAGTTTATGTTCTTCAGCATCTTTCACCACCTCCTGGAATGTCAAGAAGCAAAGGTATATCACTAAAACTCAAATCAGCAAAATTCTGCATTTTAAATAGTGCTCTTTATTGGAAAGATATGGGAGGGGTTCTTCTTAAATGTTTGGTTGAAGACGAAGCTCAGCAGGTGATGCATGATTTTCATAGAGGTGATTGTGGCGGTCATTTTTTTTGGAAAACAACAGCTAACAAAGTGTTGAAGGGAGGATATTATTGGCCGACTTTATTTTTAGATTTGTATAAGACAGTGATGAGCTGCCATGAGTGCCAAGTTTTTCAAGGAAAAAGAAAGTTGCTTCCTCTTCCTTTGAAACCAATTGAAGTAAATGCACCTTTCTAGTAGTGGGGACTTGATTTCATAGGGGAAATCCTTCCTATATCATCAGTGCAGCACCGATGGATCTTGACAGCTACCGATTACTTCACCAAGTGGATTGAGGCCATTTCGACAAGGAAGGTCATGGATACATTAATTATCCAATATTTAGAATCTAATATCTTGTCACGTTTTGGTTTCCCTCACAAGATCATAACAAATAATGCAGTGACATTTAAGTCCAATAAGATGGTGGAGTTTTGCAACAAGTACAATATTACATTGGGTCATTCCGCAGCATACTACCTGCAAGGCAATGGATTGGCTGAGTCATCAAATAAGTCCTTGATGAATATAATCAAGAAAATGTTAGAGGCAAATAAGAAGAATTGGCATTGAAAGCTTGTTAATGCCTTGTGGGCCAATAGAGTGAGCAACAAGAAATCCATAGGTATGTCACCTTTTGAGTTGGTTTATGGTACTGATATAGTATTTACTACATCAATTGTAGTCCTGGTCATGAGACTACTACAGGAAGCTGGCAGTGAAGAGGATGATATTCAGTGTAGAATTAATCAAATGATTCACCTTCAGCAAACAAGATAAGAGGTTTCCGAAAACACTTTCCAGTTGCAATAAAATATAAAGAAGATCTATGACCGTAAAACCAAAGCAAAAAAGTTTCAGCTAGAGGATGTAGTACTGCGGTGTGATGCATGAAATGAGGAAGAGGGAAAGCATGGTAAGTTTGACAATATATGGAAAGGATCATACAAAATCTCAGCCTATGGAGGACAAAATGCCTTTTTATTAAACAAAATGGATAATCAAGATTATTCAGGAGGGCCAGTGAATGGTAGGCTCTTGAAGCATTACTACTTTTTAGGTTGTTTCCTGAAGTTACTACACCCTCATTGTATATACCAATTTGATTTTCCTTGCAAGTTCTCAAGTACACTATCATTTGAGATTGGGACCCAACGTGAAGGATATAAAGTTTAAATGATTAGTGTCAAGTTTGGTTGATTTGGTTTATAGTCAAGTTTTGAGTCAGTTTGGTTGAGAGTTAGTGTTCAGTTGTATTGAGTCATTTTTCACTTTTTTTGGTTTTGACCGTATTACCCAATGGATGAGGCACTTTGTCTATGGCATTCTTGACACTTCCAAGGAGCTGCCATCCCCAATAAGGCCAATGCTAGTGTCAGTATCTTCATACTTCCATCAGGGATCAAAATTCACCCTTTCTATTTTCATTGTAGTGGTCCCATAATGATAGTTTTGCATCATCCCATTAGGTCATGATATACTAATCCATTGATGGTTGTTTTCTCTTCAGAAAATCTAAATTTTTTCCTCATAGAGTATACTTGCTAATCCTTCTTCAAATTCTCTTCAGTTATGGTTTCATAATCAATCTACAATCATGATTTCATTAGGTCATAGGGCATGATTTCATTAGGTCTTAGGGTTTCACCACCAAGGTCAAAAGTTTGATGTTAAAAGGTAAATAAAGGTCAGCAAGGGTATGAGGATGACTGATAAAACAAGCATGATGATTTATAAGTCATAAGCTACTGAGTTATTATTTTTTTTACCTAATGTAATTTTCACCTCAAAAAAATGTTTTTGAGGTGAAATAGAGTATTTTAATTTTATTTGAATTTAATATGTAATTTTAAGTTCCTATATGTAACAATGGATCTCAGCTGCACCAGAACATTTCTCCTTGCTACAAGAAAAAAAAAACACTGCAAAATTCAAGTCAAATTGAGCATTTATCCACTTGAAAAGACACAAAGAAGAAAAGGCATTAAAGCAGAGTTTAAAGGTGAAAGTGACAAAAAAAAAATAGAAAAGGGGGTTTCAGGAGCTAAAGATTAAATTCAAGGGTGTATAAATATCTTCTTGCCTTCATATCTTCTTTATTTCCATTTTACTCTGCATTGAGCAAACCCCGGTAGTGTCTTTTACAATTTGAGGTTGAATCAGCAGAAATAGTGGAGGCGCTGCGCATTTCCTCTTGGCGCTATGCACTCCCTTCAGGTGCTATGCACTCCCTTCAGGTGTTGTGCACTCCATAGAAGCATTGCGCACTTCCTCTGGGCACTGCACATTTGGCTAGTTTTGCCCATATTCGTTCTTCAGTGTTCCAAATACCTCCTCAGCCTTAAAAAAAGTAAATATCCTCTTCAAAACATCATTTTCCCTCTCCTCAAATTTATTTCCCCAATGTTTGAAGAATGAAATCAAGATTGGTGTTAGTCTCACATTCAAAACCCTAGTTTTTCTCCTAAACCCTGATTTTTGCAAACAAGCTTCCCATTTCCTAAAAATACCTAATCAATACCCTATATACCCTTTCAGAGACCTCTATCCCTACACCCATAGGACTCCCATCTACATTTCCCTTTTATTTTTTCCTTCCTAAACACCTGCATTCCCCTGCCATTTACTTAGGGTTTCATAACAAAGACACCATGGTTGATGAAGGATATAGGCCACACAGTGAAGAAGAGGGGTCAAACAAAGAGGGAAACATAGAGCATATAAGGCCACATAAAGGAGGGAAAATCCACAGGTTTGAGACCACAGATGTCAAAGAGCTCCTAGCTTCTCCTATAACAGTGACATCCTTCAAATGGTTAGGGTGTTTTGAGTTTTGTGAGCAGGTCCAAGCAGTCCAATACCACCCTGAGTTGACTAGGCTTTTCATAACTAAAATTCAAGATAAACAAGTCACTCTTGCATGCATAACCTTCACATTGTCTGCTGCCATCATATCAGCTGCCACCAAGATTCCAGAAGTTGGGGAAAAATGGTTCAAGCAAGGTGAAATAGAAGTACATTTTTATGAACCATACATCAAACCTAGGAACAGAAGTGAAAGAAAAGGTTGTTTCCCTTTCTCATACCTCCTTGATAGATATGCACCTATGATGAGGATTATAATGAAGTATTTTTCATGTGAGAGTAGGTTATCTAGGGTCTATTCTTACCACATACGGTTACTTATGCATTTCACTAGCATTAAAATGCTCAATATACCCTACTATCTTTTCAGGAGCGTTGAGAAGATGGCTTACATTGCCCAAAAAAGAGAATACAAAGATCAAATGAATAGCTTATTTCACCATTCCCTCATAAATATCATAGTTCGCTATCACCTCAAAGAACTTAACATTGCATAGAGTACATTTATAGCTAACCCCATTTTCACTCAAGTTTCCACTCAAAATGTTCAATACATTCCATCATCATCTCATCCACCATCACCCCCATTATCACCATTCCATTGACCTATTCTCTCATCTGACAGGAAAGAGGACAGTGACAAAGAACAAAGTGATCGGGGTCAAAGTAGCAAGCCCGGAGGGACTAATTTAGGTACTATGGTGCACACCTATCAGAGATGAAATAGGCAAGTGTTTGCCCCATAGATTGTGGGAGGGGCCTTGCTCTCTCCATCAAGAAAACAAGTACAAAAAGGAAAGGAAAAAATGGTTGAAACAGAAATGAAAAAACAGGAAGAAGACCCCCATGAAACTGAGCAAAATTTTGACTTAGTGGACTTAGATGAGGGAGATGAAAAGGAAAACACAAAAATGATCCTAAAATAGCAAGAAGCATTGATAGGTGAGTTGCAAGTGAAACTACAAAGAGCAAAATACATTATGTCTTATTATGAACAAGAAAATAGGCAAATGGAGACCAAGCATGAGCTTATGGAAGTTCAGCTCATCAAAGATAAAAGGGAAGCTGGAAAGACTAAAATCCAAATTGAGGAAGCCTATGGTGACTATGGTGAGCCCATGGAGGAAAAAATGCCCAGCAAGAGGCATAGGACTAGAGGCTTGAAGCGATATTTGGAGCTTGAAAGAGAAAAAGAAGCTCAACTTGCCAACCAACTCACCTTGAATGAACAATTTGGCATAATAGTGAATGAGAACCAGGAATATTGGCTTGAGAGGGCTAACACTCATATTGAGGACATGTTAGCTAAATCTAATAGAGATACAGAGGTTCAAATAAGAATGGCCAAATACTATGCCACGAGAAACAAAATTGCTAGAGCCAAGCTCAAAAGGACTCATGCCAAATTGAAGCCTTAACTCATCAGAAGGAGAACGACAAGCTTGACCTATTGTTGGAGGCTTCACTCCATGCTTAGTCACCTTAACATAATCTATGTCAACCATTTTTGAAGACCCTAAACTCATTTTTTTGCTTTTATCATTTCCTGTTTTCTTCAGGTAATTTTTGTATCAGTCCCTTGGTCAAACGCGCAGCACCCTAGTTTTAGGGAATCTTTTGGAGGAATGGCCACCACCATTGGATTCATAAGACCATTTACACTCAAGAAAACCATGTTTCTAGATTTTAAAGTCAAAACTACTAGGTGGAAAAGGCAAAAAACTACCTAAAAATCATGTTTCTGCCTATTTTCTATTTCAGGCGCTTCGCGTTTGAGCAGTCTTGGGAGATTTCAGTTTTGGAGGGGCAAATCAAGCTCAATTTGGAAACTAGACAAGATAAGCTTCCTAGTGATCTATCCTAAGCTAGATTTGGACACCAGGAAAGTAGTCAAAACGCACCCTAAAGATGGAATTTCACACTTCTTTCAGGCATTGCGCGCTTGACACTAGCGCTGCACATTTGATAGGCAGCCAAATTTTTCACTGTTTCTCTTAGAAAATACTTTTCACCTGTGGGATTTTGATTTTTCACTAATGTAATTCATAATGATGATGTAATTAAAGTGTGTTTTTTTTTTATCTAGGGTAGATACATCAGATAGATGGCCTAAGTGGCATGTAATGAATTAGTTTGCTTCATATTAGGGATGAGTCAGTTTGACCACCCTAGTCTTTAGCTATCAGTTCGGTCTTTTGTGAAACTGCTCCTCCTCTCATGGATTCGACCCCTAAGGCTAGGATTATTTGCTTTCAGTCCAATATCATGTAGTTTCTCAATCATTTTACTGGTTGGACTCAGTGTGGGTGCTCAGAGCTTGATTGTACACCTTTGTAAGCAGTTTGGCAGGAGATTAATAAAAATTGCAGCTATTTTTATGGGATCCCTGTGGTATGGAGTTCTAGTACAATTTCTTCTTCTGTGGTTATACGTTTTTATGTTTTATGTATGCCATCAATCATTTCATTGCTTCTAGTTGAATGTTTTCAAGTTTGATAGGTAGAATCCCTTGCATCAGTGCTCTGCCTTGGGAAACCGTTCACCATCTCATGTTTTCTGCAGTCCAAGAAGGATCCATGATTGTTACATGCCCTTATTAGCTTCTCACCAATCTAAAACTTCTCACCCCATCAAGCCCAAGAGTGCTAAAGCCTATGCCTACCTTACCCCATAGAACACCCTGCATTTCTGACCTAATTTCCCAGACCTAAACTGCCCATCTCCTCCTGATCCTGCAAAAAATCTACAAAATCCAATCAAAACTTTTGAGCTAATATACCTAGCCTAAAATCCTTTACCTGATCCATTCATCTTGATTGATATCCTTAGGTAGAGAGCCCTCTCTCGGCCTAGTAGGGCTAGCTACTTGGCTAAGCTTGGTTTGTGGTTACCCTGGCATTGCCTCCCTTTAGCCTGAGGTCAATCTAGGTGATAACATAAGGCTAAGTGAGATCCCATTGTAAAATGAGAGGCAAAGAGTTCCTATGTAGAGGATAGAGACCCTATTGTGCTAGTGTGAGTTAGGCGGAAGTTTTTGTGCTGCGAGAAAGGTCGAAGGTGCTTGTGTAGAGAAAGAAGGCCGAGAGCTGAGCATGTGTTGTGGAGAGAAAGAGGCTGAGAGCTAAGTGAATGTTGATGAAAATAAGAGATAAAAAGGAGGATAGGTGTCTACAAAAGGAGGGAGTTGGTGCTTTTTGTTAGTCAATGCTATCAAACAATCAAAGAGATTTGGTGCTTGCTATGAGTGGCTGCTGACAAAATAGATTGATGTAATAGAGTATGTGCTCTTATTTACATGAATAACAACAACAATCCTTGGTGGCTTTTTCCAAAAGGGTTTCCACATAAAATCCTTATGTCTTATGTGTATGATACTTATGGTGTGTATGCTTGTATGTTGATTTCATGTTGTTGCCATATTACATATTGTTTCTAATTATATGGATGGGTGCCAAGCTTGAATAAGAAAAGTAAATAGGCATAAAAGTTTAAAATTAGACTTAATATTGATTCACTCACCCCCTCTCAGTATTATCATCATTTCCAACACTATTCAGACAATTTTAGGTCTGAGTCCTGGGGTATTTGAGTCCTAAATGACTTTAAAAGAAAAAGTACCCTCAGTGGGAACTCCTAGTCAAAATAGGCACGTTTCATCAATGGGGGCTTTCCTGGATGGTAAAAATGGGGCACTGTTACTACCCTGGAGAATTTCCTAACATGGTACAAAGACCATGGGTTCATTACACATACAAAAATAGCCTTTTGTACAGATAAAGCATGGTTCAAGTCTTGGATTACTTTAGAAAAATAGATACTCCTCAACAGTGTCCCTAAATCAAATGTAACTTGTTTGTAGTGTGAATAATCTATGTAATTTTGTGTGCTAAGTAGGTAAGCATGCCTTGTCTATTTCATAAAATAAGCCTTAGTTATTTAACATAATTCTCTAAGAAAGGGTCCATCCAACCATTATATAGTGGCAAGTTTGAACACCAGAAACAATGATTAGCTGGGTTAAAAAACTATTAGTCTCACTAACTATGCTAACACAACATTTCATTCTATTGTTTTCAGGTTCAAAGACCAATGTGACTTTGATATAAGAGGTACCCTTAAGAGCAGATGATAGTTAAAGCAACTTTTTGGGTAAGTGAAAAATGGGTATTGTTATGACCCCCACTGAGGTTCAATTCATCTGGTGACATTTTTACTCATTGAGAGTTGTGCTTCTAGTTCGCTACCCAGGATTTCTTCCGCTTCTCTATTTGGGTTTTTGTTGGGGATCAGGTACAAGTGTTAGGTAAAAATGTAGGAATAAATAACCTCTCAGCTAAAGGATTAGAATACCATAATCTGAAAACATGAATTTGTACTCTCCTAGACTGGGGTAGGTCGAAATTGTAAGATAAAACACTACCCAAAGAAATACCCCATTTGTAATATAGATCATGTATGGAATTTTATAGGCTAAATTATGAAAGTGTGCTGATTAAAATGGAAAGAATATTTTCTGTTTATTTAAAAATAGAATGAAATTGGATAGAATAACTGATGTAGCATTGTCGGATGAGAACATAAGCATGATGGATGGAATTGGCCATGTCCGATTTGAAGATGAGAGTCTGAAGGTGGCGCTTAAGGAAGTTCTCAATGGTGAGAGCTAGGGCATAATTAAGGTTTCTTTGAGTCTCATCTAGGAGACCATACCTATTCATGCACTGTATCAGGGCTTTTTCTTTGAATATCTATTGGGATAGGACCCCCTGGGTAAATTTTGTAATTATTTTTGCTATCTATGTAAAGTCTCCACATTTTGAGGGAGCAGAGCACAAAGGTCATAAGAGTCAAAAGGGTCTTTAGTCCCTCAGTTTGTTAGAAGATAGGATGTTTTGTGACTCACCCATGGTTCGCAAACCAGGGTATTATAATGGAAGAAACTACATAAAGGAGTCATAGGGAGTCATAGGAGGTAAATAATAATAGAAGATCATGGTATGGGCAAGTATTTTGAGGCAGAAAAGGTTGTTTTCTATACTTAGGTGAAGGGAAAGGCTCCTATAGCTATGTGGACAGAGACCTTGGTAGGTTCGCAAGTTGAGTGTTAGGCCCCTACAACTATGTGCGCAAGGAAGAAGAGTTTGTAACAGAACGATCATATCTAATAAAGAATATTTTGGACCAATAATTGTGTATATGTACCTTTATATTTACTTATGCGATTTATGTGTATTCACTCTATTTTCTGCATTTATAAAAGAAACACTTAATTAGTGTGAGAAAGTGGTATATTTGATAGCTTACATGATTTTATGAATGTTTAAAGTGTTTCACGAAGGGTTAAATTCTATTTTCTGTAAGTTACTGTGATCTCTACATTTTAAGGGTTAGGGTTCGCGAAGGTCATGATCTAGCCATAGAAGTAATAGAAACCCATCACACATACCTATTGATGCAGAAACCTAGTTCTATCATCCCCAAATATTGCTTCGGGTGAGAGTGCAACCTACGCTACTCGAGTTTTTTCCGAATGGTACAACAAGGGTTTTGCTGGTTGGCGTAGCTAACTTTGAATCTAGGTCAAGACCCCTCATGCCAAAAAAATGGTTCTGTTGTTGAGACTGAGATCTATATGAGGAATGTGTGATTTCGAATAAATGGTTCCTAGCTAAGAAGGAAAACAAAAAGTGGATAGATTGGAAACTGTAAGAATATGCAGCTCAAGAAAATAGGAATCTGCATCTATCAAAGGAATAGTGGTTGAATAGATATATGTATATAGACGAGCATGAAATTTTACTTTTCTCTTCCGTGTGAATTACAGCATTGGTTGTCAAAATTGGCAGATAGTCAGGGTACGTGGAAGTTGGACAACCCTATTGTGTGGACTCCAGAGTTGGTAAGGCATCTGGAAGATTCAGAGAACAAAATCACGAGGGCTGCTGATTACTAGATCGATAGAATTTTGGGTGGATTCATCACTGAATTCACAATCGATACGTCTGTAAGATATAGTGAAGCTGAACGACGATTCTTCAAAGGGCCTAGAGGTAATTATATGAAATATCTGAAGACTTGGATTAAAATGCTATTGTGTGAGAAAAGGGTTATGCCATTGAATTAATGTTTAGAAGAGATTTGACGGGAGCTACGCAAAGTGGAAAAACATTCAGAAGAGATCTAGATTCAAGCACTAAGTACAATCCTCTATTGGGAGCATCTCACAATGACAAAGAACGTAGTGTTATGTGGAGACCTCTAGGTGCACTACAGATAGTAAGACAAGGTATTGCAGGGATACCACATCCATCCACTACGCCTCCACCATCACCTCCGCCTCACACATCCACACCTACACCTCCACCTCCACTATTCAATATGGCCAATGCTACAAAGATGCCCATATTGAGAGGTCTAGGGGCAGAAGACCCTGAAAAATTTTGGTTTGTAGCATCTGTTGTGTGGAAGTCACATCAGGATACAAATGATGATTTGAAGAAAGTGTAGCTGGTTACAACACTGCAGGATAGAGCACTAAGCTCATATATTAAGTATTGTTCAGCTCATCCAAGTGTAACACTGGATGAAACGAAGCAAGCACTGAATAATGAATTCAAGAAGCCTAAGTCATAGGTCTAGTCAGTGACAGAGGTCAAAGAGATCCAACATAAGGTAAATAAGTCCGCGTGGGACTTTGATAAGAGGTTGAAATGTTTGCTACAACAAGCTAATATGCAGATCATGGATGATCAACATAGGGATTGGTACATTGTTGCACTGTTAACCCGTGTAAGATTTCCTCTATCATAGCATAAAATTGGCACACAAGTTGAGGCATTAGAGATTGCTATGAGATTGGAAGCTTTGCCCATTCAAGGTACAAATCTCGGCATGCAACAAATTAATTCGCAATTGGCAAGCTTACATTTGGATTTACGAGGCCTCAAAAAGTGGAAGGAAGTCCAAACTGAGGTTCGCGCAGAATTTTGGTGCTTAAAATGCAAAGGAAATGGTCATGATAAGGACCATTGCCTGGTCTATCACAATTATCTTATTAGGGGAGGCCCTATCCCGCCGAAGCCAAAAAATACCGCAGGGTCTAGCACAGGAGTAGCACTGTGGTGCATTATTTTTCAGGTTATAGGACAACATGTGACAGATAATTGTCATTTACTACATAAATTTGTATATACCCCCAACATTTTTTTCGCAATTTCTACAAATCTGTAGGTCATGATGAGCGTCATTGTCTAAGGTATGAATTGATGATGGATAGAGCCCCTACATATAGAATGAAGGCAAAGACTCATCCTCAAGATCAGGGCACAACTGTGGTGCGTGAAGGATTCCAAGGTTGAGGAAGAGGGCAAGGAGGAGGCATCGGAAGGGGTCGTGGTCATATCATTTGTTAAAATTGTGGGGAAGCTGGTCATTTTGCAAGGGATTGTCAAAATCCAATACAAACTCCCTCTCAATATTGTTGACAATTTGACCATGTTATAGAGGACTTCCCTATCCTCATCACAAAGATGCAAGAAAAGAAGACTCAGACCTAATAACCTACACAAAATATCCAAATGATGAGGTCAGAGCCTCAGAAATATGGGCCTAGTGCCAATATTGTTATGTGAAGAGGTAAAACTACTAGAGAAGATAAGAGGAAAAAACCTGAAGCTTATGTGTGGGTGTGTTAGGCTACTGATAAGGAGACATGATTTGATGTAAATAAGGTGAAGGAAACATTTATGGAAGCAAAGAGGAGCTTCACAGATGAAGGAGCTTCTACATCAAGGACTCAAAATATGGGAAGTTCTGATGAGACCAATACTATGCAGGAGACAAACCCGTCACTATTAGCATCATTTTTAAAAACTTGTATGAAACTCCTAAGGGATAAGAAGGCAGTAGAAACACTGCAATAGTTTATAGATAATTGCATTGGTAAGGATAATCCTATACTAGAACAACGCATAGTACATAAGGTGGGAAAAGTTAGAAGAGAACTAGTCGCAAATTGAGATTAACTACCCAGATTGGAGAATATGAAATGGACCAAGTAATTCTTGATTCGGGGTCGGATGCAAATGTTCCACCAAAATAAACCTAGGAAAGAATGGGAAGACCAACGCTACAGTGGTCCCTGATCTAGCTGAGAATGTCGAATCAACAAAATATTATTCCTATGGGGCGCCTACTTGGAGAGTCTGTAAATATTGAAGGGGGTGTGCCATAGCCGACTTTGAAGTGATCGAAATAGTGGACGAAAGTAATCCATATCCAACACTGCTTGGAATTTATCAGGCATTTGATATGAACGTAGTCATCAATCTGAAGAAGTGTAGTATGACATTTGAAAAGAAAGAACTAAGGGTGATTGTGCCATTGCATCCAGCCAAAGGTGCATGATATACTAAAATGATCTGTGATTATGAGGAAGATGATGACATTGAGCAGATCTATAAGCTGACTGCGCGAGATGAATATTGGATCAACCCCACAACGGATGGGAAAATCATGTGGGAGAAGGACAACTCCTGTAATTTAGATTTAGATGAGGATCTTGAACAGTGGCATAATCGATTCCATGAAGTATCATCGTTGCGCTGTAATAGGCTTACCAAATCATTACGATGTATATCCATTGAGGTACACAATTTACCATATTATGATGGTTTAGAGGATGTTGATTTATTTCTTGATAAATTTGAAATGGATGTACCAGAGGAACATCAATTCTAAGAGCTACACATCGCTCTACGAGCTATGCCTTCCCATTGGTGGGGCACACCTAAGAACAGTTTTCCAAATTGGAAGAAGTATCAAAGAATGATGAAGTTAAGGTTTGGGTACGCTAATACCCGCATTATAGAAAAATACACAAGGAAGGATGATCCACATGAGCACTTAGCTCATTGGACAAAGGCACGGGGAGAATAACTGCAGCCGGAGTGGGTTCATATCTTCTACCACTCTTTGGATACAATCCTGATGAACTGGTATTTGGAAACGAAGCTACAACACGAGACCACAAAATGGGATGTTTTAAAAGAATTTTTTTTGTTAACTTTTAGCTTTGAAGATTGATTTGAATGTATTGATGAGGTGTTACAAGAGATTAAAGTTGTGATATTCAGAATTCCTGAAGAACTGATTGAATGGATACAACTAGATTGAGGTACGCAGTTGTGTCATGCACTCAAATGATACAATGTGACCGCAGAGGATGCCGAGGAAGATCCTAGGAACATCGACATTCCTGAGTCCCAAGGAAAGCGTGAATTTGAGGGAATTAAGGCAGAAATACCTGATATATCATAGGCTTTAAAGGTCAAGAAGGTGAATATTAGATCGGAAGCACAATCGAAGTTCGTGAACATAGGAGACTATTGGGACAAAGATACAGTAGATAAGGTCATAGAGCTATTATGATAGTATCAAGACTTGTTTCCCACCAAGTTCTCTGATCTAAAAGGGGTAGTAAGGTATCTTGGAGTCATGAAGATCAATTTGAAGCCAGATGCAAAGCTATTCAAGCAATGCTCCTACCGATTAAATCCTAATTATAAGGAAAAAGTGCACAAGGAATTGGATAAAATGCTTAAAGTCGGGATCTATGAACCTATCAAGGAATCATACTAGGTTAGTCCCATGGTGGTTCAAGAATAGAAAGCATAGGGAAAAATTCAGATATGGGTAGACTTAAGGATGTTGAATGACACATGTGTCCACGATCCATTCCCTATGTCATTCATGGATGAGGTATTGGAGAATGGTGTAGGACAAGAAGCCTATTCATTCACGGATGGATTCTCAAGGTACGGTCTGATCAAGATCACACAAGAAGACTGGAGTAAAACCACCTTCATCACTAAATGGGGTTGTTTTCAGTATACAATGATGCCTTTCGAGCTTAAGAATTCCCCTGTAATTTTGTCCAGGGTAGTAACTGCGACTTTCAAGGAATTTATCCATAAATTTTTGGAGGTCTACTTCAATGACTTGACAGTGTTTGGGCCAGTAAAGCAACATGTTACTAGTCTATGCGTCATGTTGGATACTTGTCGAAAGCATCAAATAGCTGATAATTTGAAGAAATGCATATTCTGCATACCATATAGGATACTCTTGGGCCATGTTTTTTGCAAGAATGGATCGATGGTAGACCCTACCAAAATTCCAATAATCGTCAATTTGGAGGCCCCAAAGAATGTTAAATGACTGTGCGCAACATTGGACATACGAGATATTATAAGATTCATCAATACGTATTCGCAAATCACTGCACCTATGGAGAAATTGCTGAAAAAGGATTCAACATTTTGTTGGGACAAGGACTGATAGAAAAGTTTGGATATTTTGAAGGAGAAAATGGTCACCATGCCCATTCTAGTGTTCCCAGATTGGAAGAAGGAGTTCCACATTCATGTAGATGCTTCTTGCATCGTGCTAGGAGCTGTGTTGACCCAACCAGGTGAAGGAGATATTGACCATCCAATAGAATTTAGAAGTAGAAAGTTGTCAAAGGCGGAAAAGAACTATTCAACCACCAAGCACGAAAGTTTGGCAATGGTGTATTCACTGCATAAATTTAGGAACTACCTATTGGGTGCACACTTCAAGATGTATACAGATCATTCTTCTCTGAAATAATTGGTCAACAAGCCTATGTTGGGCAGGGAGATTTGTAGATAGTTGCTTCTTTTCCAGGAATATGGTTTCAAAGTGATTGTGAAGTTAGGGCATCTGAATGCTAGTCAAGATCACCTATCATGAATTGAGAATAGGATGAGCCTACGAGTTTGGAGGAAGGATTGCTTGATGTGTAGCTCTTTGCTGTTCTCATCACAGATGATTATTTCATAGATATAGTTCAATTTTTGTCTACAAAGCCTGCTCTTAAAGGGTATTCGATGCAACAAAAGAAATAACTGGTGGTCCAAGCTGTAGATTTCTCTGTTATCGTCAGACACTTATACAAATTGGGATATGATGAAATACTATGTAGGTATGTTCTAGAGTATGAGCGAAAAATTATCCTTACAGAAGCGCATGGAGGAATAGTAGGAGGACATTATGCAAGAAAATAAAATACACAGAAGATCCTACACGTAGGACTTTGGTGGCTAACTGTGCATAAGGAATCCAAAATATATTGCAGGGTGTGCGATGTCTGCCAAGGGACGGGGAGACTGTCGCGAAGAGATGAATTTCTACTAAGTCTGAAAGTGACGTTGTAGGCATTTGATAAGTGGGAAATAGATTTTGTGGGACCAATACAGCCACTTGGGAAAAAGACAAGGGCTAGATATATCATTACCATGAGTAAGTACTTAACCAAGTAGGTGGAGGCACAACCTGTAAAATCTTGTAGTGTTGTAACTACCACGAAGTTTATTTTTTAATATATCTTATCTCAGTTCGGTTGCTGTAAGATTTTGATGAGCGATAGGGGCACACACTTCTTAAATTAGACAATTGTTGCATTGCTTGAGGAATTCCAGATATACCATCAGAAAAGTACACCTTATCACCCTCAGGTGAATGGTACAGTAGAATATTTCAACAAAATTATAGAAAGCGCTTTGACAAGGATTTGCAGCACAAAGCGAAATGAATAGGATGTGCCCATACTAGCGGTCCCCTAGGTGTATAGGACTACCTGCAAAAATTTGACAGGACAAACATTGTTCCGATTGGTATATGGGCAGGAGCCTGTAATGCACATGGAGTACATAGTGCCAAGTTTACGGATTGTAGCAGTTATGAACATGGCTGATTGCGATACCATGGAAGAATTGTTCATGTAAGTCTTTGAGTTGGAGGTGGATTGCTTCTTGGTTATATTTCATTAGCAGGTGAAGAAGGTTTGTGAAAAGGCATGGAATGATCGCCATATTAAAACGAGCACCTTCAAGATCGAAGATTTAGTGTTGCTATATGACAATAAGTTCACAAAGTTCTTGGAAAAATTTTAGATGCATTGGCTAGGGCCATACGTTGTGAAGGAAATTAGAGATGGAGGTGAAATTTAGCTCGCAAAGCTGAATGGGGAATTATTTATGGGAAAAGTCAATGGAAGTTGATTGAATTTGTATAGGGGTGATCTCGCCCCTCTGAAATTACTATATGGTTGAGTTATAGTATTAGTACTCCAAGCAACTGTAGGGAAGTACAAGACTATAAACTACACTACCCGAAGGTCAAAAAGGCAAAGTGAAGGGAGTGTGTGACAAGTCACAGGATGGAATCAAGGTGATCTACACCGAAGGAGTTGCTCTTGGTGGGTGGGCCCCGGGAAGCCTAGCCAAAAAGTAACCAATGGAAGCACAATAGATAATTGGATGGAGAATTTCTTATTGATAAGAGTAGGGGGAAGCATTTATGGAGCATATCTTTTGAAATTTACTACCAAATGTGCATTAATGACCATGAATTGGAGGGAACAGTTGGATTTGAATTCAAATTGGTCTATAAATATTACATACCACTCCACATTCGAACACTTTTCTTTTTGATAGTTTTCCTTAATATTTTTCACCTTACTTTGCACCAACAAAAGGGTTGTATGTCTGATCCAAATTGGGAGGAAATTCTTCCACGACTTGCATTCACAAACTTTCCTGATTGCTACCATAAGGACTTCCTTGAGAGAACCATTGCAAATCACCTTGAGATGGAGCTAGCCCAACCTGTACCTACAGGATTTCCTACTACAACACCTAGGTCACCAAGGCCTAAGCCATCTAAATATACGAAGGAGAAGAAGCCTCAGCAAGCGCCAGTGCGACAATCGCCACAGAAAAACCCAAAAACAATCCACCTAAAGGGAAAAATGGATAAGTCCAAATAGCCGATAGAGCCACTGGATTTGGATGAGGAAGAACTATGTGGAGGAATAGAGGAGCTTGATGCAGAAGAGGTTGAATCAATAACTTGACTATCGAAGTATATCCCACCCCGAAAATCCACCGCTAAAGTGCCGAAAGATCCAGACAATACGAAGTTTATTCTTTCCACACCATGGTTGCCGAAGAGTGTGTTGTTTGAGGGAAAATTGTTGGACCACATACTAAATCTAAAAATGGAGGATTGGGACCTTGGGGACCATGAGAAATTTCCACAATTGGCATCAAAAAAGTACCTGAAGAAGGTATACTATGAGGATATGGGCATCACATGCCTTAAACCAATGAACTAGGTGGCTGGAGTTGGGGGTGTAGGGCTCCTAAACATGTTGTGGGTGCCCCATTTCAGTCGCACCAGTATTAACACCATTTTTATGTGCTAACTATTTACACTAGTACATGATGGGCGTCTCTAGCTAGGAGAACCCATCCCAATCATCGACATGCTGATCCATGGTATAATGTTGTTGCCATCCCATGGAGTGGACCCTGTGGAGACTTTCATAGGAAAGGTGCAGGAAAATAAGTTGGTGGACCAAATGAAGGGTGAATTTTGTATGGTCAAGAAGTCGCACGGATACTCTATTTAGTCCACATTATATGGTGCAGTGTAGCTTGCTACGTAGATATTAGCTGGTAAGATCATGAGAAAATGTCGCATAGATGAAGTACTGGTGCTAGTTGTTTCTTTAGCTACGTAGTGCGCCAAAGGAGTCTAGTATAACTAGGCTCAATATCTATGTAAAGAGTATCTCGAGGACTACAGGGAGGCCCAGGATGAGGGAAAGGAATTTTACTATGCTTGGTTGTTGTTGTTGATCGCCTCAGTGATGTGGAGGATGCCCGAAGAGAGCCAATTCCCTCAACAGGACTCAGACCAACCAGAGGCAACGAAGTTCACTTCGTTGTGGGATAGTAAAGACCTTGGGTGCATAATGGAGACCAAGATATTCTGGGTGTTGTTTGAGACGAAACTAAGAACGGTGATCAACTAGTGGACAAGGTTGTCACCCACTTTGCACGCGACGTATGATAATATCGTTGATTTTAAAGCAGATTTCCATAATTTTCATATTCGCGCAAAAAGGATGCCTAGGGAATATTGCACAAGTTGCCTTACTTGGTTTCTGAGGAAGATATCACAGGGGTCATTAGTAAGTGGACAAGTGACTAGCTCACCCCTATGATATCGGTGCAGGTACCAACACAACTACTAAAGGTTCAACAACATATACCATGAAAGTAGAAAAGAATAAGGAATCACAAAAAGTTGTCACTCGATAAAAGGTTGTGCAGAAGAAAGAAGCTACTGCAAGGGAGAAAGAAGTGGTGGTCAAAGGAAAAGGAAGAAGCGCGGGAAAGACTACATCCCAGGCCACCATCATTGTCACAAGTCAGATATTGTGTGAACACAGGTGGAAAAGGAAACATAAGTAGAAGAAGAGGGGGACGTAGAGATCAAGTCCCCCTTCATTGTCAAGAAGCAGAAGAAGAGGACTTCTACAAGAAAGCACATGAAGTAAAAGTCTAACAAAACAATATGCACGACGCCTTTGGTCCTCACAGAGGGGACTTGGAAGAAATTGGGGATGTGGTCCATGATGTGATGGTGAACCTCATGAGCCACTTTGAAGCACAGTACAAACAATTGCTCATTAAGGTACAACAGGGCATGTGGGACTTACAGGTCCAAAAATGTCTCATTCAAGCGAGTGTAGGATAGGCGAGTGTGAATGAAGCGATCTTGAATCAAGCGAGCATGTCAGTCTTGGATGTAGAAATCATTGTGGACCTCCGCACCGTGCAACTTCTAGAAGGATCCCTATGCGGTGACTCAACTGAAGAATATACACAACTACTACATATGAAGAACCTAAGTTTGAATATGGTCATGTTTCCCATTCAAACTTTGCATGAGCTACATGAAGGGGTGTTCGACAAACTCAAGATTCGGGAGCAATGCGTACTGCTGGTCATAAATGAGGTAAAGACTAATAAACAACATATCTTTGAGGAAAAGGTGTCGGCCCTTAAGGAAAAAGAGGAAATCATAGTGCGAAGCCAGTAGCTCGAAGCAGTGATTACACAAGCTTGCAGTGAGCTTCCAAAGCTCAAGATCCAAGTAGAAGAGGAATCTATGGAGAAGATTCAAAAGCTAGCCGCTTTAGTCAAAGATTCTAAGGATGAAAATAGCCGAGTCAAGTTTGAGATGCAGCTACAAATCTCAGAGTTACAACTAAAGTTGCAGCCTAGTACCCCTCTCGAATTCAAAGAGTAGCGCAAAGCTACTATTAAAGAAGGAATGGACACCTTGGAAGATGTAGCCAATGGCTACATTGAGCTATTTGAGCAGGCCATGGAGTTGTGGACCTTGCTACAAGAGGATCTAACTCTTCAAAATATTATCTAGAGATAAGGGAAAAAAAAGACAGTTTGACGAAATCAGGTCAAAAACGCGGACCTTAGCACCAATGCAAAGGTTTGCTAGATTACAGGAAGGAAAGCTAATTCAAAATCAAATTGATGAGCTACGTTGTAAGGAAACGATCATATCTTCAAGGACGCAATCGTGGGAAGATGAGGGCAGTGAGTTGAATCTATCAATGCAGAGCAAGATCAAAGGGATGCAATAGACATAAAGGACCATGGGACTTGTAGTTTAAGGCCCAACTACTCGAAAACTGATCGAGGAATTGTGCCAACCTACTACACAGGGAACAACATACCTACAGGTGTTAAAGATTGAGTTCAGTGAGATGCAAGCAAAGATTGAGTTGCCACCAATAGATTGAATCGAGGATGAGTCACGAAATTGCTTTGGGGGCTTGTTCGGACTGGGTCCCTTTGGGTAAATTTTGTAATCATTTTTGTTATCTATGTAAAGTCTCCACATTTTGAGGTAGCAGAGTGTGAAGGTCATAGGAGTCAAAAGGGACTTCAGTCCCTTAATTTGTTAGAAGATAGGATGTTGTCTAAGCCACCCATGGTTCACGAGCCATGGTATTATAATGGAAAAAACTATACAAAGGAATCATAGCGAGTCATATGAGGTAACTAATAATAGAAGATCATGGTATTGGCAAGCAGTTTTAAGTAGAAAAGTTTGTTTTATGTACTTAGGCGAAGGGGAAGGCTCCTGCAGCTGTGTCCATGAAGACCTTGGTAAGTCTGCAAGATGAGTGTGTGGGCCCTTGCAACTATGTGTGCAGGGAAGAAGAGTCTATAACAAAAGGATCATATCTAATATAGACTATTTTGGAGCAATAATTGTGTATCTATACCTGTATATTTGCTTATGCAATTTATGTCTGTTCACTCTGTTTTCTGCATTTATCTAAATAAACACTTAATTGGTGCACGAAAGTGGTAGATCTGATAGCTTACTTGATGTTATGAATGTTTGAAGTGTTTCATGAAGCGTTAGATTCTATTTTTAGTAAGTTACTATGATCTTTGCATTTTAACGGTTAGGGTTCGCGAAGGTCGGGATCAAGCCTTAGAAGTAACAAAAACCCATCACAGAGACCTTTGGATGCAGAAACTTGGTTTTGTCAACATGCAATAATGCTTCAGGCAAGACTGCAGCCTACACTACAGGGGTTGTTGTCGAAAGGGCCAGTAGTTTAGGGGTTTGTTTGTTGGCACAACTAACTCTAAGCTTGGGTCACGAACCCTCAAGCCAACAATATCCATCAAGGGTTTTTCTCGTCTAGCGTTAGAATCATACACACAACATTTCATATGCAGCTAAACGTGTTTGAACTCTATATAGTTTTCTCTTGTTTCGTCCTGTATTCTCCCAACAATTTCAACTCTGCATCCAGTCGCTCTTTTTCGTAGGGCCTCAAGACTTCTTGAACGTCTTCCCATATGAAAACATTTTAACGCTTATAAAAAATGAAAACACAGAACAAAATCTTATGAAAGGAAAGGTGAGTGAGGAATGAGGAACATATATTGTTGAGTATTTATTAATTCTCAGTTTATCCTTTTATTTCATGAGTATGTGTGATTGTTAAGTTTATTCACCTTCTTTCCATCACTTATAATCCTATTGTGCTATTCATTTCCACAGAAAAACAAGCTCTCCTTGAAGTTTAATGATATAATGTGTTTTCTCATTCCATTGTAAGAACACTCTAACCATCAAAAGGTTTTCATTTTGTGCACTAGGTATTGTTAAGTCCAATGATTTAATTATTACTTTGTGAATTGTTGAATAATATAGTATGTTGACTTTCTTTTCGATATATTCTTATATTTTTTCATTTGAAATATGATATAACAAACTTACAGAACTATAGGTATCATTGAAGAAAATGAAACAAAGATTTTCTTTATAGACAAATACATGAACATTTAGAAATATCACACGAATGAAATATTACATTGTATGTCCAATAAAATACTTTTCAAATTCACTAGCTAGTGAGCAAGTTTTTTGTAGCATATTCAATTTTTTTGAGTTATCCTATGTTGCAATAGTGTGTCATATTTTTTTATTCTTTTATCATAGATAAAATAGTTCATTCATGTCATGTACCTTGCACATATAGTGTTAATATCTCACAAGTTTACACCCATAGATTGATAATTTAATTTCTAGAACGTCCAACTCAAATGATGCATGCCACAAAACGAAACTATTGTGTCATGGGATCCTCCTATTTTTTGCAGGTTGTGTGCCTCTAATGTGCACATCACTCACACTCCCCTTGCAATCTATGATAGACTTAAACTCACACTTCTTCATTTTCTTGCAATGTCTGCATTCATATTTCCTCCTCTCCACTCGAATCATGCACTCAACTATAGTAATTTTGGTTCATAGTTGAACCTATATCCCTCTAGATGGAGACCAAATCTTGAAATCTAGAAAGTGCTAAATAACTCTCACTTATCAATAATAAAACAACCAACAATTTTTCATCAATGAAGATTTAATTTCAATGTTGTGGCACTTCCTTACACAAGACCAACATGAATGGTTTCTCCTTCAAAAAATATTTAAAAAAAGAAGAAGGAAATTGGTTGTTTGTCCATCTTCTCATCTTCATAGAGCATCTTAGGGAATAAAAAATGAAGGGCATATGCCAAATATATCACTATTTTCTCCACATACATTTTTTTATTGTTACTCCAATACTTCCATTTTATCATTATATCCATTATCAAGTTCATTTATCTATTTTCCGTTTCCCTAACTAAGTGTTATTTTCATGTGGAATTACCATACCTGATTACTTAATTATTTGTGTGACCATTTATCACATTTAGTCATTTTCCAAGTTATGCATGATACCATACTTCATATTTTTCCATACATTCATGTACCCATATTTCATATTCATTAAACCCATACTAGTTATGTGGAGTGCCATACTTTGTATTTATTTGCACATTCATGTACTCATACTTCATATTTCTCCACACATTCACTCATGTACCCAGTCTTCATATTTCTCCATACCCAAACTATTTATGAATGATACTTTATATTTCTTTATACATCCATCTATTAATACTTCATATTTCTTCACACATTCACTCATCTACCCGTTCTTCATATTTCTCCATACCCATACTAGTTATGAATGCAATAATTACGTCGTAAGGCGTTTCCCTTTGAAATGAACCCCCCAAAATGCCTTTGTGTCTTAATCGTAGCCATTAGATGTAATGTTAGATGATTGAAGATAAATCAGCCGTCTAATTAATTAGACTGATAGACCTTCCTTTGAGTGAGCTTTTCGTCTACTCTGCTGCAATCTGTTATGCACGACCTAGCCATTAGTTATTTCAGTATACCCTATTTACATCGTCGTTGTGGAGGGCGCTTTAGGTCCATTGGTTCAGCTCCTGGAATCCGGGAGCTCGTTGTGTAAAGAAAAGGATGCGATGGCCATTGGAGGGCTAACGAGCAATGCATAAAATGCTTCAGGAATTGCAGCTTATGGTGGGGTTTCAGTTCTGATTCATATTTGCAAATTGGGAACCCCGGCTACACAAGCCATGGCTGTAGGGGCGCTGATGAATGTGGCCACTGTGGAAGAGATAAGGAAGGATGGCAGAAGAAGGGGCGATCATTGTTCTGCTCAATCTGGTTTCTTCTGGTATGCCGTCTGCGCAAGAAAATGCAATAGAGTGCCTGCATGCAATGGCTTCCCAAGATGAGAAAATGCGTCAGTTGATTGCCAAAGAAGGCGGAATTCAAACCTTGTTACGTCTTTTAGAAGAACCCACTACACCCAAATCGCAGGAGCTCGTCATCAGAGCGATAAATAGTCTTTCTGCTTCTGTCAGCACTGCTAAAGCCTTGGTTTCTTCTTCAAGGTTTCTAAAGCAGTTGGCTTATATTCGAACAATGGGCATTCAATTGTCCAGCAACTAGCTACTTCGTCTATCTGCAATCTTTCATTCAGCAATGAAACCAAGAAGGAATTGGGTGAAGCAGGGCGTATTCCCCCTCTGGTGAAGATGTTGGAAGCCAAGCCAAGCATATCTCAGGAGGTGGCTGCTCAGGAACTTTCTGCATTGCTCGTTGTGCAGACCAATAGGAAGGAATTCATCAAGGATGACAAGACCATGGCCCGTCTGGCGCAATTGCTGGATCCCAGAAACCAGACTCTAGCTAAAAAGTTCCACCTTTCTGCATTGTTGTCTCACTCAACCAGCAAAACCTGCAAGAAGAAGATTGCCACAGCTAGAGCATGTCAACATCTGCAAAAGCTCACAGAGATGGAGGTTGCAGATGCCATGAAGATTCTTCAAAGACTCATAGGAAGCCGGCTTCGTAACATCTTCAGCAGGAGATGGAGAGAATAACTGATCCAACAGGTATAGAAAATCCAACATCTACACCTAAACCACAAACCCTATTGCTGTTAATTATAAACTTTAATGTTCTAGAATTTCAATATCTGCTCTGTCTCTCCCTTCTCCTAAATCCAGACCCTCTTCTTATCACCATAATTGGTGCTAACATCATCAACTTCCATTGCATAAAAATTTCTAGTATCTAGCATGAGAGTTTTGCTCCTTGCCCTCTACAGTTACCATGTTTTATATCTCTAAATTCTAATTATTTGACTTTTAGGCCTTGTTTCATTGTCACCACTGGGTCATGAAATTACCCTAAAATCAGATGTAGAAGAGTGTTAATTATTAATTTGGTTTGTTTAGGTCTGTGCCATTTATTTCAGAAGGCAAGGATTGTCCCAGTGTTTTCGGGCTTATATAATTTGTTTACTGAGAATTTTTCTTGTGATCAAGAACTCTTGATCCAGGTGTCAGCCATTCTGTTGTTTGTGTATATTCTGGTATGGGTTGACACAGTTGGGAGAGGAATGCAATCCTCTCAACTCATATCATATATATTTCCAAAATATTATACCTGATATGATTGGATGGGTAGCTAATTCAGTAGCTAACACATTTTTTCCCAACGTGATAAGCATTATGCTTTAGTGTGTTTAGTAGCTCTAGCATATCTGTGCAATCACTTCAAAGATCAAATAATTTGTACAAGGTTTTCAGACAAATTTTGTTCATAGTATCAGCTGGCTACAAGGGGTGTACTGTGTCTCGGATTCCTCTTTTACCGATATTGAAATAAACAATACGATGTAATAATTTAATCTGATTTGTCAAGCGCAAATGTCGTGCCTGTGTTTCTTTGTATTGTTCATGTCCATGGTTTTTGGACCAATTTTGTTCATAGTATCAGTGGTACTGGTGACTACATAAGCTTTATTGTCTCAGATGTTTCTTTACCTATACTGAAATAAATTATATAATGTATTAATTTAATCTGATTCGAAGCACCAATGCAGTGACTATGTTGTTTGTTTCATGGTTCTATTTCCAAATGCACAGCGAGAATAGACTCTCTATTGTTCATCATCCACCATGTATGCACCAAGAATCAAGATTCACTAACAGGTTAAGGTATAAATTAAGAGTATTGTGGCATTTTCATTCAGTCTGTTATATCATCCCAACTTTTTAGCTTTCATTAAATTAAGGAAATTTTATATAGATCAGAAAACATAGTCGAACATATTTTCAGTTGAATAGAAACCTAAATAATTACATACACCGGTACGTAAATAGCAAACTATGAAGAGTAGGTTTGATCCTATGCATGCAATGGCGTAAATATCTATCTTTACTTATGTCTATTTACACTGGAACAACCTTTTCTCATAATCAAGGTGTTTAATAACTCTGGTTTCAAATTTACAGAATGATTTTCTGTTTATATTTTTATTATCAAGTTGATTTTATAATTTGTAGTTCACTTTAAACTAACCGTAATATACTTATTCTCAATATATTTTACCAATATTTTTCAAAATATTTTACGAGTATTTATCAATGTAAAAACTAGATGAAAAACTTAAACATTAGAGTTTCTGTCTCTGTTATTTAGATGTTATTTTAAGAAAAGTATTGAGTATTACCTGAGCTCCAACAGTAGTAGCTTCTAACTGCACTAAAATTCCCATGTCATAAGATAATTCTGAATCAGGATTAAATGCAAATTTTCTCCCATTTTTGGAGTTTTCTATGACATGTTTCAAAACCGAAGCATACATTATATGCTCTGAAAAACAGTCCTCCTCTATAGTATCTCGGGGCTTTTCATGGCTCTACATTGTCAAACGAAGCATCTTCAAAACGGTGTCAGAATTCTCAATACAAGCTGCACCATGGCTTGAGCAGAACATGTAAGTGCCAACAGGTCTATAAGGGCTTCTCTGTGTGATCCTGTCTGACCACTTTTGAGAATCAAACACATAGCTTGGAGTATACTGCAGGACATTATTAAGAAGAATTTGGCAAGCATCTTGAATAGAAGAATATGGGACTTTACAATCCCAATAGGGAGAAATAGCAGTCAAAGGCGCAAAAATTGCCTCAATCGGTGCAAGGAGCATCCAAGGAACAATGTCATGCTTGGAAACCACATGACAAAAGTTGCCTCCCCAATTCTCACGGCCAACTGCTTCAACAAGTATTTCATCTCTGACCAAAGGGCAACCAAATGTGATACAAAAGGAAGAGATTTGCCTTATCCTCTTTTCCAAGAACCACAGTGTAGCCAAGGTTGCAACTGCCCCTCCCAAGGAATGACCCACAAATATAATGGATTTGAGTTTTCTTTGTCTGGAGTCAGTAGAATCCTGCAACTGATCAATCTGGAATACATCAACACAATGTTACTTTTCCCTTTCAATTTCAATAATTTCATCTATAATAACAGAAGTAAACCCTCTTGTTGTGATATCGATTTTACTTTTGACAGATGCATTTAGATAAATCACTTTACCTTTGCTTGGAAATCTGTTTTCTCCATAATATCCAGGAACAACTTAAGAGCTCCCTGATGGACTTGGGCTAGTTTATCATTGTAACCCTTGAGGCAATCTGAGAATACCTGGTTGTTTGTTTCTATAGTCCCCTCTCCATCGATGAAACTTTCATTTATGAGAAATGATGGGAAGGCAACATATGTAACGCCTCCATGCTCCTTCAGACTAAAACTCTCTGAATTATTTGCAGACCTAACTCTTCCCAAGCATTCAACGGTATTTCACATGAAGCCAGAAAAGCTGTGTTGAGTCTCAACTTTGCACCTTCCTACACACCCTCTTAACCCTCATACTCCACTCACTTCACTCATCCAGTGGTTGAATCATTGCATTATAGTTTAAAAAGGACTATTTATATGGTTTTCTAACTATACTGATGTCTGTTGTTTGGTTTAGTCTTTTGTTCATGCAGCTGCGGAAACTTGTCAATTTCCGTAGCCAGCACAGGTTTCCGCATCCCGCATAGGATTCCGCAACCATTTTGTTAAAGGCTGTGCTCCAGGTGTCTTCTGAAGGAACGGGCTATATGGGCAAGCTCTAGATGGCATGTACATGGATCGTGTCCCTTCGAACTGACCAAATCATCATTTTGAAGCCGCGGTCAACCAAAGTCAAATACGTGGCCAACCAAAGAGTCCAGCGGTGGCACGTTACTGTTAAAGGCACGTGAATGATACGTGGCCTAGTTCCCAGCTCACGGAGGCTCCAGCACACTTGAGGATCGTTCTTGAACAACGAATCTAACAACCAACCACTCCAGGATTTAAGAAGCATAATGACAGTTACACTAGATCTCAGCTCATGAGATCTACGTGTCTATGGCACGTAGTTAATAGCCTAAGTAGTTGATTAGTTAACTGTAGGACTTTTACATTATAAATAACGTGTTTTCAAACGTTGTAAAGAGACTCGGGGATGCATAGAATTTCTAAACTGTTATGTAATTTCCGCACGCTGCTAGTTATATCACCCCACTGTTTTATATGTTGCTGATTTGAATACATGAGTAGACCTTTCTGAAGATAGTCTTGTGATCATTTGATTGGCTGAAGTGGCAGAGGGCCCATGCATGCTAAAGCCCTGTAAAGTATTTGTGTAGTTTCATTATGCTTTTGTTTTGTCCTTAGTTTGTACATAATATGTTTTGCTTTATGTTTCTGTTGTTTATATCTTTGTCTTTATAAACTGATCAGTGCTTTTTGCAGGTTCTTTTAGGCAGCCTGGGCAATCTTTTATTTTCTTTAATAACTTTTGGCATATGTAATCATCTTGTCCTTCCTGCTAACCTTTATTTTCTGCAATTTACATTCAGCATTGTCCTTTTCAAATTGTTATTTGTTTATTTCTTTTTCTGCTAAATTAGATGTCATACTACTTAATAATTTTATTGTTTCTTTCTGTGGTCAAATGACTATATCAGCAGGAGTCAGAAGATCACTAACTGTGTGTGATTTAAGTGTCATATTACTTACTCATAGTTGTTTTCCATAAAGTAGATGAGCTGAATTGTAACGACTAAAGATTCTAAGTAGTGTTAATTTCTTTTCTGCAATTTACATTTAGTTATCATATTGCTTGTTATGTTCATGATTACTTCCCCAAGGTAGATTGAGCTGACGGGTAAAGGATTTGAAGAATTCAAGTAGTGTGATTAGTTTCCTTATGCAATTTATTTTCTTGAACATTTAAATATCATATTGCTTGTTATGCTCATGATTACTTCCCCAAGGTAGATTGAGCCAAAATAAAAAGGATCTAAAAAGCTCAAGTAGTGTGAATTAGCTGCTTTACTTTAAGTTTGAGTTGTTTTTCCACTTTTTGCTTTCTTTTCATTTTCAGCAGCAAGGATACTGGGCCATTGCCATTAGTTCGCTTTTTGATGCATTTTGTTTTCTCCTAAGGATTAGTTTCATTTCAGTTTTTGTAAAGCTTTCTTTTGAGCATTTTTCAAGCATAGAAATCATAACCATTTACACTCCACACACTTCACACTTCACTTTCATCACCACACATTAAGAAAAGAATAAAATCCAAAAACAAACTAAAAAGCTTAAAACGACAAAAAGCTAAGAAAATGGTTATCTAAGTACATATAGTACACCTCACTTCGTCAGTTTACGAACCCTGGGTTGACAATATAAATAGCAATTTATATCACACTAAATTGACCAAACATTTTAGCGCCATTGCCGGGGAAGTGAAATTAGGTAGCCAATTTCTAAAAAAATTAAAATATAAAAACAAGAAAATTTTAAGAAAGGAAAATTGATAACCTCTCAAAGTATGCTCTCCTCTTGCGCCTAGTGTGATCTTGAGGATCAGAAAAGAGAAAGTTATTGGTTTAATAGTTTCTTGAGTATGCTCTCTTCTTGCACCTAGAGTGACCTGGAAGATCAGAAAGAGAATTATTAACCTGACTTGAAGAAAAATATAAAAATGACATGCATAGAGCAAGAGATTCTAGGGGAAGGTTTTTAGCTAGAGCCAAGAGTTCGATTTTTACAACTCCATCTACTTCAAGAAATAGGAAAGAGACACCTCCATCATCTCCAACTCACACACCTAGCTCTAGGATCCCTAGAATTTAAGAGGCAATAGTTGACTCTCCCACACCATCTATTGAATCCGAATTAGAAAGAGATCCTTTCCTTCCTTCTACAGGGAGACCGATTGTAATTGAAGAAGTAGAATCACTTGAGGAAGAGGGAGAAATTCCTCCTCATCCACCCTTGGTAGAGGAACCAGAGAACTCTGAAGTCTCTGAAGAAACTACCATGGCAGAAGAAGGAGCAACCGGACTTGGTAGAGGTAGAGGTAGAGGTGGAGGAGGAAATAAGGGAGGAGGTAGAGGTAACATTGGAGGAAATAGGGATGGAGACAATTCATTTGGATCTCCTATAGTCGATGATGACTCCCGAGCAACAATGAAAAACATTTCGCCATCTGTCCTCCCAAACTTTCATGGATTAAGAAATGAGGACCCTGAAACATTTCTATTTTAGTTTGAGGTCGTATGTCGAACTTATGATTATCTGGAAGACGCTCAAAAACTCAAAACTGTTCCCTTCAACATTGAAAGGGGCAGCCTTGAAATGGTTCATGGGATTACTCACTCAATCCATTAGTACTTGGAGTGATATGAAACAAACATTTTTGGATAGGTACCTGGACTATTGTATGCCCACCAATCACAAGGATGAGGTA
>APFE031581891.1:68926-155272 GCA_000404065.3 Pinus taeda
GCCTTATGGGCCTATAGAACTACACGGAGGAACACAACAGGACATTCTCCCTATGAACTTGTTTATGGGAAAGAAGTCCTGCTCCCCATTGAGTTTCAAGTCAAGACCTTCAAGATGGGTGTTCAGTTGGGGATGAATCTATCAGAAGCCCAAAAGCACAGAATGGAGCAGTTGAATGAGCTAGATGAGATCAGACGAGATGCAATCCTAAGAACTGATCTAGTTCAACATCAAAGAGCTAAGTGGCATGACAGATATATTAAAGAGAGAATGTTTCAAGAGGGAGATTGGGCTTTACTGTTTGATTCCAAATTTAAATACTTCAAAGGAAAATTCCAGACTCATTGGCTTGGGCCATATGAGATTGATAAAGTCTTTGACAATGGAGCAGTAAGAATCAAGACCATTGATGAATTTCAGACTCCTCTTATTGTGAATGGACACAGATTGAAAGTTTATCATAAGCCACTTTCCAAAGAAGAGTTTGTCAAAATATTCCAAGAGAATGCTGCAATAAGGCTGGTGGAGAAGAATCCTTCTCCCCCATCAGCCTAATCTTGGTTTCTTGTAGTTTTTGAAAAAAAAAAGGAAAAAAAAATGTATAAGCCTGAAAACCAATCATGGATTGGCAGTCTTATACAGAAAATATAGAGTGAAAATCAGGGACACCTGACACTCTATATTTTCCAAAAAAAAATCTTCTCTCATGTTCTTTCCATCTTCACTTCATCTCACTCACTCGTTCCATTTCATTCCACCTCCATCTCATTCTCATCATCATTTTCACTCCATTTTCACTCCATTTTCATTCCATTCCATTTCATCAATAAAAGTCCCCCTTCAGGACTATTTTCATTCAGTTGTTTTCCTCTAAACTATCTTTGTGCAGATCAGGGGGTGTTGTTTCAGTTTCCGCAGCTGGCCACCGTTTCCGCAGTTGGAACCTGTTTCCGCAGCTAGAAATGATTTCCGCAGCCAACATCACTCTGTTTCAAAATAAAATCAACTGTTAGTGCCAAAAGCATACAATACAGGTGTACGTGAGCTAAGGACATGGGGCATCATCAAAATATCAAAAAGGAGCAACTGGTTACAAATTTTAAGCAAAGAATGACAAGTGTCCAAAGGTATGATCAAAACTCTCTATCAAACAACACTTCAAGTCATTCCATTATGTTATAGTTATTAACCCATGATCGGTTCTTCTATGTGCAATGATTTAATTAACCACCCACTACCATTCCTATTCCGTAATACCATACACCTTGCATTCACTCTCCCTAACGGTCTTATGATTACCCGAGTTCAAACTCAAAAATGACTCTACTTCTATTTATGACTCGTACTCCTAAGACGTGAACTATTGTATTACGGCTCTTACAAGCCATAATTCCCGTAGTTGTCTACTTGAGACGTGTAAACCTCACATGCAGTCACCTAAAACTTGGGAAAATTAAGCTGTCACTCCACTCATGCCATAATAATCCCCGCATATACTCATGTTCATTCCATAAGTTCGATCACGGTCACCCCTGCTCACTTGTTGTTCTTCCTGTGATCAGAGCATTCCCTCTATTTCCAACTGCAGTCAATACGTTTTGCTTAATGTTGTGACTACAGCCACTGCAGCCGTTCTAAACCCCGATTACAGCTGCCATAGTCTCTCCTAAAAACTCTGTGACAGAGCCTTTCTTCCTTAACCCTCATACGTAGATAAAAACCCTCAGTGAATTTAAGGCCGAGAATGGGAAAACTGCTGAGAGCCGAGCTGGAAGGATCAAAGTACTTGGAAGGTTATCCCCAAGTCAAGGAGTTTTTAAAGAAAGCCAAATGGCTCTGGTTTATTCAAAAATTCAAAGGGTATAATAAGGAAGTGACTAAAACCTTTGCAAGGTCCTTTAACGGACAGACAGTAGAGGTGGGAGACTTAAAGTTTGCGGTGATCGAGGCCACAATTTCAGCAGCTACAGGCCTGCCTCTAGACGGAGAAAGATGGTTCAAAAATAGGAGCGTAGGTGACCAAATCTGGAGAACGATGCTGCTCAATCAAGGTATGGATACCACAGTTTTCACCCGAGGTATCCCTGTCAATGTATTGAAAGAAGAATGGTCTGGTTTGTTGTTGGTTATACAGAAATTTATTACATGTGAGGGCCATTTTGGCTCCATGTACATGTACCATGTGAGGTTAATGATGAATTTTATAGATGGACATGTTATCAATTTACCACATTTTCTGCTAGCAAGTTTAAAGAAAATGAGTGTCACGGTTCAAAAGCATGTAGGAAACATTGAGCCACATCTCTATCATCACGGGCTCATAAGAATTCTGATTGAGGAGTAGTTAAAGAAATCTAAGGATACTTGGGATCAATTTCTAACAAGGAACTACTTCCAAGAGCCAGTTGAAGCCTCTGGAAGTAGTCCATCAAAAATACCAAGAAAAAGTAGGAGGAGGGATAAAAATGCTACAGCTCAAGACTCCCCTCTTGAAGAAATTGAAGAGACTGCCCAAAAAGAGGAAGAAGACCAGCCCAAGAACAAGAAACAAAAGAAGGATAAGGGCAAAGTAATCACTCAAGAATTCTCTCCATCACCTGAAAAATCATTGGAAGAGGACTACCAGCCTTTGTCAGAAAGGCTAGAGGATCTCAAAGCTGCTACCTTGGCCAAGAAACAACAGAAAGGGAAACAAAGTGCAGAGAAGACAGTTGTGAGTTCATCCTTGAGAAGAAGCTCCCAGTTAAAAGGAAAATGGAAGAAAACAAAGGGAGAGAAATCCCACATTATTGACTTAACTGAAGAAATACTTGAGAAATCACCAAAACAGCCAAGCCTTGACATAAGCCCTCCACGAGAGGAAAGTCCTTTTCGGCAAGAAGGAGCAGGCAGTCCTCCTCCACAAGATTTTGAGTTCAAACAAAGAAAATCACCTGATGTGGATCCTAACCAGCAAGAAGTATACAATTACTTGGAATCACTAGAGAAATCAGCTGCAGGACCTAACACTTCTTTGCCACTTGATGCCCAGGTTCAGTCTCTAAAACAAGAAGTGTTTGAACTAGAAGTCCTAAATAGGCACATAATACAAGAAAATGAAACACTCAAAGAGCAAGGTAAAGTAGACAAAATGGTCCATGATAATACCATGCTCCATTTAGCACTGTGGCAGAAGAAGAATAGAAGACTGAAAAAGAGATGCAAGAAGCTAAGCAGGGCTCTAATTAATCTCAAGTTTAAATGTTTGGTTAGAAAACCAAGGATGATGATGTCAATGGCATCAAGGAAAACGAAAAGAGGACTAGATGTCCTTACAGAGGCCTCAGAGCATGTAGATTAAAAAGGAAATCACACAGTTTTGGTTGCATGAGGACATGCAACACCTTCATAGTGGGGATATGTTGAACCTCAACTTTGCACCTTCCTACACACCCTCTTAACCCTCATGCTCCACTCACTTCACTCATCCAGTGGTTGAATCATTGCATTATAGTTTAAAAAGGACTGTTTATATGGTTTTCTAACTATACTGATGTCTGTTGTTTGGTTTAGTCTTCTGTTCATGCAGCTGCGGAAACTTGTCAATTTCCGCAGCCAGCACAGGTTTCCGCAGCCCGCATAGGATTCCGTAGCCATTTTGTTAAAGGCTGTGCTCCGGGTGTCTTCTGAAGGAACGGGCTATATGGGCAAGCTCCAGATGGCATGTACATGAATCGTGTCCCTTCAAACTGGCCAAATCATCATAAATAAGCCGCGGTCAACCAAAGTTAAAGACGTGGCCAACCAAAGAGTCCAGCGGTGGCACGTTACTGTTAAAGGCACGTGAATGATACGTGGCCTAGTTCCCAGCTCACGGGGGCTCCAGCGCACCTGAGGATCGTTCTTGAACAACGAATCTAACAGCCAACCACTCCAGGATTTAAGAAGCATAACGACAGTTACACTAGATCTCGGCTCATGAGATCTACGTGTCTATGGCACGCAGTTAATAGCCTAAGTAGTTGATTAGATAACTGTAGGACTTTTACATTATAAATAACGTGTTTTTAAACGTTGTAAAGAGACTCGGGGATGCATAGAATTTCTGAACTGTTATGTAATTTCCGCACGCTACTAGTTATATCACCCCACTTTTTTATATGTTGCTGATTTGAATACATGAGTAGACCTTTCTGAAGATAGTCTTGTGATCATTTGATTGGCTGAAGTGGCAGAGGGCCCCTGCATACTGAAGCCCTGTAAAGTATTTGTTTAGTTTCATTATGCTTTTGTTTTGTCCTTAGTTTGTACATAATATGTTTTGCTTTATGTTTCTGCTGTTTATATCTTTGTCTTTATAAACTGATCAGTGCTTTTTGCAAGTTCTTTTAGGCAGCCCGGACAATCTTTTATTTTCTTTAATAACTTTTGGGATATGTGATCATCTTGTCCTTCCTGCTAACCTTTATTTTCTTCAATTTACATTCAACATTGTCCTTTTCAAATTGTTATTTGTTTATTTCTTTTTCTGCTAAATTAGATGTCATACTACTTAATAATTTTATGATTTCTTTCTGTGGTCAAATGACTATATCAGCAGGAGATCAGAAGATCACTAACTGTGGTGTGATTTAAGTGTCATATTACTTACTCATAGTTGTTTTCCATAAAGTAGATTGAGCTGAATGGTAAAGAACTAAGGGAGTCTAAGTAGTGTGATTAATTTCTTTTTACATTTAGTTATCATATTGCTTGTTATGTTCATGATTACATACCCAAGGTAGAATGAGCTGAGGGGTAAAGGATTTGAAGAATTCAAGTAGTGTGATTAGTTTCCTTATGCAATTTATTTTCTTGAACAGTTAAATATCGTATTGCTTGTTATGCTCATGATTACTTCCCCAAGGTACATTGAGCCAAAGGGCAAAGGATCTAAAAAGCTCAAGTAGTGTGAATCAGCTGCTTTACTTTAAGTTTGAGTTGTTTTTCCACTTTTTGATTTCTTTTCATTTTCAGCAGCAAGGATACTGGGCCATTGCCATTAGTTCTCTTTTTGATGCATTTTGTTTTCTCCTAAGGATTGGTTTCATTTCAGTTATTGTAAAGCTTTCTTTTGAGCATTTTTCAAGCATAGAAATCATAACCATTTACACTCCACACACTTCACACTTCACTTTCATCACCACACATTAAGAAAAGAATAAAATCCAAAAACAAACTAAAAATCTTAAAACGACAAAAACCTAAGAAAATGGTTATATAAGTACATATAGTACACCTCATTTCGTCAGTTTACGAACCCCGGGTTGACAATATAAATAGAAATTTAGATCACACTAAATTGACCAAACAAGTTGTAGTCTCCTAACCAACAGTCAACCTGCAACAACAAATGAGTAAATTAGCATCGAAAGGGAAACCAAGTATGGATCCCTCAAAATTTGGAATTCTGTGCATACAGTTTTGCACATTTGTATGAGTCAGGAGATAGGGATGCCTTCATTATCTGAGATGAATATCAAAAAATGTGACAATGAAAAACACTATATAAGATTACATATACAACCTGGGCTTCTAAACAGGATAACTCAGGTGTCTATCACACTGAAACCACTTAGCTTGCCAATCACTGCGGATCAAGAACCAGATTATTGCATCTTGCATTACTGGACAGGAATAACTCACAAGACTAATACCAAAGCTATCCTCCCATGCCTACACCTCAGAAGAATAATACCCATACTATTCAAGGGGAAAGCCTCCTAAAGCTTAGCGAGGAAATGATGGACCTAGAGCCTGCAATAGATGAATAGGTAATTTTACAATGAAAAAATACTATATACGATTAAATATACAAACTAAGCTTCTAAATAGGATAACTGAGGTGTCTATCACATTGAAATCACTTAGCTTGCCAAAAGTTATAGCTCAACAACCAGATTATTGCATCTGCCATGACTGGACAAGATCAAACTCCCATTACTATACCACAACTATCTTCCCCTGCCTACACCTCAGGAAGATTAATACACGTACTATTCAAGGGGGAAAGCCTCCTAAAGTTGGCTGGTAAATGATGGGCCTAGAGCCTGCAATAGATGGATGGGTAATTTAAAATGAAAAAACACTATATAAGATTACATATACAAACTGAGCTTCTAAACAGGATCACTGAGGTGTCTATCAAACTGAAACCACTTAGCTTTCCAAAAACTGCAGATCAATAACTAGATTATTGCATCTGTCGTTACTAGACAAGATCAAGCTCCCATTACTAATACCACAAGTGTTCTCCCCTGCCTACACCTCAGGAAGATTAATACCCATACTGTTCAAGGGGGAAAGCCTCCTAATTATTTAATCAACCTAATAATTTGTAGACGATGTTTTTGATATAGGGCAAGAGAAACATAGAGCTATAACTCTCTATTTTTTAGGTACCTATGTTTGATTCTAGACTTGGGAAACACAGAGCACTGTCTGTTTATTAGGCACTTGTGTTTTTCATTGTCACTAGGGAAGCCTGCACTGCCTACCTACATGTGTCAGAGAGGTTTTAGGTTTTTCGAACATAGACTTTGTTCAAAGCATTTTTAATGTGGCATTGTTAAATCTATTTTGAGGTGTAATAATGGTATTTCACAGAGATGAGAAACTTTTTCAATTTACTCTCCAAGCCAGCAAAGCTCAGAGCTTTAATGAAAATTGATGCTTATAATATCATCATCCACCTTCTTGTTACCTCTTTGTTACGATGTATGATGTTTCATATTGGTCTGGTGAATATAAAACGATGGTTTTATTAGGAAAATACAATTCATTGAGAAGAAGGTGATTATAAATGTCAGAACAAAATCTCAACATAGAAATATTCCAAGATTACTTATAACATCAAATGTATGAATAATAATAAGAAGAATAAGAAAAAGATAACTTGTAACATTACATGAAAAATAACCATAAAATATTACACTAAATAATGTGATGGAATATAATAAGAAAAAGATGATGTTTTTGGTTTTTATTGAGAAGAATCTGTTGGTCTCTTACTTCTTACTTTTTGGTGACATGGAGTTAATTTCAACTACTACCACTATAACTTAACAACTACTATTATTATTTTTAAATCCTACTTGCAAGCACAGATGAAAACTTCTTATGTCACATAAATATCAATTACAATATGATTTGAACATAGATTACACTGTAAGGTTTACATAGCAATGCACCAAAACAGTGAAAAACAACATTAAAGTGAAAAAATTGATTAATGCTAATAGACAATTTTTCTCCTTTTTCCATCAATGTTGATGTGTGTACCCGATTGAAAAAAGAGAAATATTTGTTATCTTGTGGGTAGAGAGTGAGTCTTTTCTTAAAAAACAAACTCCCAAATTGAGTGAAATGTATATGTGGGATTCTGAAGCAGGAAAGGAGATGGGCCAGGATGGATATGGACAAAATATTTGTGCACTAGACAAAGGATGAAACAAAAAATTTATTCATATATGACACATGCATTTGCTTCTGGTTGGATAGGGGACAACCTTACCTTTCAGCATCTCAAATGTGTAAAGTCGTGCATTTTTCAAAAGCCATAGACGCTGCATATAATGCTACTACTACGCAGCACCCACCACCACCACAATACCTGGGTGGTGCGTTCGCTGTATCCACGAAAATGACCGACTACTAACTAAAGATGACACTACACAGAAGATTCCATTGGCATGTGTTCGAAACGCCTTAACAGTTATATCCACATTAAGTTAACAGCTATATCCATCGACTAAATCATGTAAGGCTGATTAAATTTACATATTTTGCGGTTATTTAATTGGATTGAATGATTGTTATCTTTCCATGTGGATTTAAATATTTACCAAAGACATGTTGAGCTTTGAAGCATCTTTGTTTTATTATAAAGTTGACTTAAATGTGGGCCATAGCCAATTTATCTATTCATCAGAGTTTTATTTGATACAGTGATTAACAATATTTTGGATTTTCTTGATTGTGGTTATTTAATTTGGTGGAATGATTGTTCTCATTGTTATCTTTTCCATCTAGATTTAAGTCTCCACCAATGACAGGTTGAGTTTTGATATTTTGATGATTTTTGTTATAATGTGTTCAAGTATAATTGTAGGTTGACTGGTGGTTGGGTGAAATGATTGTTATCTTTCTCATCCAGGTTCAAATCTTCATCTTTGATATCTTGATGAATATTATTGTAATGGCTTATAGCCCCAGAGAAACACTCTTGAGTACAACTATGGGCTGACTGGTGGTTCAAATCTATGTAAATACCATGTTGAGCTTTGATATATTAATAAATATTATTATAATAAATTAAGATGTAAGAAAAACACTGTGAACTACTTAATATCAGCAATCTCACTCTTTCCTTAAACTATAAAAGAGGTTCATTTTTTTTGAAGAGGTTAATATCAACAATCTCACTTTTTCCTTCAACTATAAAAGATGTTCAATTTGTTTCAATAGGTTCATTGCTTTTTTGTTTGATAAAAAAGAAATGTTTCACGTTGCTGTCATAACAATGTTTCAATGCCCTAATACTATTTCTGCTTGTCTAAGGCCCAAGACCCAGAGACATCTGGCAAGTGTGAAAGTCTGCCCCCTTACTGGCCACCAGTAGGTTATTCCAGTTGGGGCGTGGTTTTCCTTGAATAAGAGCGATGCATTAACTGTTAACAACCAAAGATAGTTGTCCTCACTACTGGTTTGACAATTGAATTATGATAGGTTTTTCCACCTTGTTAAAAGAAAACACAATATTTCATAATTTTATTCGATGAAAGTTGATCGTAAATCATGAGCAAAGTAATGAAGTTCCAAGGTTGGTCGTAAATCATGAGCAAAGTAATGAAGTTCTAGGGGATTCGAAGATCGTTCACTACATTAAAATGCAAGAGTTACATGGTCCGGCCAGCCAACCAGTGTTACCAAAGGATAATGGAATATTTCAACAAATTGATCAAGAAAAATCACGGAAAGGATATTAGTAAGGATAACAGAAATGAAATAAGACATTCAATGTGTTCCTTGTAATATAGATATAAACAAAACATCTAAAGAAAAGTAATTGCACAATGATCCACTCCAAGAAAACAAGGTTTTCCACAAACCAATTAACTCTTCTAGAAAGATTCAAAAATTCCAATTTAATAATCCTATCGGCCTCTCTTTGTACCTTTTGGGACAATTGCTAGTAACTAATACGTTAATAAATCAGTTTTGTTAATAAATCAGTTTTATTTAATAAATCGTTTTTTGTTACATACCAAACTTTACCCTAACGATCTCACTAAACCCATCCTGCCCGTGGATATCTGCGTTTGATGCAGAGGAGGGTTGGGGTGTTGAGGATGGTGCAACGGAGTTGCTACAGAGGAGGGCGGCAGACCTGCAGAGAAGGGAGAAGGGCTTCGATGAGGGCCGCAGAGGACGAGGCGACTTTCTTCGTTGCATGAGGGCCACGTAGGCTGTTTTTCCTGCAGATCTTTTTTCCCTCACCCTCTGCTTATTATGGTGGTAGTTATGAGGTTTTATATATATTTGGGTCACTGTTATCTTAAATTTTACTTTATCTTTGTTGTTCGTGAAAACCTGCAGGTGTATGGAAGATTGATTCTACTCTCCATAAGGAGAAAGCCCTATAAGGATTTTCGGGTATGCATTATTATTATCTCATGTGAGAGGTTCCTCTAGATATTTTTCTCATGTGCATAATCGATTTTTTAAACTACTGTTATCTGAAATACCTGTTACTTCACTGTCTCATGTGAGAGATATCTCTGGATATCTTGCTCATAGACAAAATGGGTGTGTGAAATTGTTTCTATATGTGCAATACCTGTTAAGTTTTGTCTCATGAACTTTGGTTCATTACCGTGCATAGATCAGTGGTTGCATATTACATTTACTATTTTCTTAACGACTGTGTATGTTTCATTTTTTGCGTCAACAGCAGAAAATCACCTCCCAAGTCCACCATCTAAGACATTCCCCTTTTAGATCTATAAACCAACCTCAAGAAGCATTCTTGTTCTCAAATGTGGTCTTCTCTTGTGCTGAGACTCGAGAGTCTGTAGGAGTTTTCTTCCTTGTTCATGGGCCTTCTCTGTATCTGTTGTTTCTATAATTTTGGTTCGATTCCTTTTGGTTGTCTTCTAATCTAACTGGGTCTTATTTTTGTCCTCTCAACTTTTTGGATCCCACAGCAGGCCATCTATGGAAGATCTGTTATGGCTCTGAATGTCCTTCCACTTGCTGTACCTTTCTTGTGTAGCCTGTCATTAGATGGCCTGCATCATGGCAGAGTCTGCTTTTGAAGATTGTGCTTCCATAGTCATCTGGTTGGGTTCATTGAGATCCTTTCAAATCTAGGTCAACCCTATGAGGCATACCTTTGTTGACAGTTCTACGCATGTTGAGGTGCAATTGAAGATTTTACTCTCCTCATTGGTCTATAATACCTGAGATAAACATTGGTAAAAAATTACTTGAATCTTGCAAGGGGTACCAACCAATAGTAAAGGGTACATGCATGAGGCATTGAACCATTAAGCATAATTTCATTGTAAGTATCTCTCATATGTTCATAGTTGAATTAGGTGCTAACCAACCGAATCCAAAAAATTGAAATCCTCTTGAGCCACTTGTAACATCTATTTCCTGCAAGTTTTATTTGTTTTATACTTCCACTGAGTGTACTTTCATTACAAAAACCCTTTTTGTCATTTCCACTGAGTGTGAATTGTTTAAAAACTCAGAATTTTGTAGATACATTTTGGGTCATGAAATCGGTTTCAACAATAATCTAAGCCAGCCCAAACAGTTCCTTCTTTTATATACATTATGTATATTATATCCCCTACCTTAACACTCTAATCTATAGGTGTTGTCTCACTACTTGTTGACATAGACCATCCTGTGGTCAAATCATGTTAAAACATGAACAATGAAGAAAATCAAGATATGTATTTCCAGTTCAACAAAATGGGGGAGATTTCAAGCTCACACAAGCTTTTTGTCTCTGACCCTCAGGAGCATAGCCCCACTTTAATGACATTTTCTAAAAGGACAACAACATAATTGTATTATGCATTTATTATTATATAGCTCAAGAATCTTGCTTTTCATTTATCCAGGCTATTCAAAGTCTTGATTGGCCCTAGATTGTATGCCTGTGGGCCAGAAAGCTACATGAATTTGTACTATGTTTTCATTCTGAATAGTTTCTAGGTTTCCAAGAGTGCCTTTTTTGGAAAAATTTTCCCAGCATCAGATGGATATTACACATGAATGCTCAGTAGAGTCCCCACCTTGTTAAAGAATGTCCACTCTGCCATGAATTGTACATTAGCCACAGAGAAGATATAGAGTCTTATAGTTTTGATTCAAAATTAATTCCCAATTGAATTGATTCAATTTTATATATATGCTTTCTTGATTATTTAAACTTTATTCCTGTTTGATTGGCAATTTATCTTTACTGCTGTTAGAGGATGTTGTCTATTCTGTTAAAACAAAACCACCAACCAGACATTGCTTTTTGCTCCTTGTTTGAATCGATTTTTGTATCCACTTTCCACTATCGAGGATTTGGCAAAGGGATCTTATGCTTTCTTGATTATTTAAACTTTATTCATGTTTGATTGGCAATTTAACTTTACTGCTGTTAGAGGCTGCTATCTATTCTATTAAAACAAAACCACCAACCAGACGTTGCTTTTTGCTCCTTGTTTGAATCAATTTTTGTATCCACTTTTCACTGTTGAGGATTTGGCAAAGGGATCTTGATGTTCTGTGGTCTTCTTCATTTCGCTTTTTCACAAATTCGACTATGGTTGGTTTTCTTCTCCTGGTTTCTGATCTCAATAATGGTCTTCTCCTATGCTGAGAATTTTTTTCAGTGATTTGTTCAGATGGTTTCTCTAAATTCAAACTTCTGCCAGTGATTCATTCCATTGCCATGATAGTCAGAAATAATGATGAATAATGTAATAATTGGTTTGTATCTTATTGTCAAGTTTAAAGATTAGAAAAGGAAAACTAAAACAAGGGAGCCTATGCTGAACAACAAATAAATTGCATATTGTTCATGCTTCTAAGGGTCCTATCTGAAGAAAATGGCACTAGAAAATATTCTCTATTATACATCTGCATGAGTTTCTACAGCAGCTTAGATTTGTACATTGATTTATCATGATTCGGTGGCTTGCTTCTATCCCAAACGTTACATTGGAATGTCATGATGTCATCCTTGATTGGCTGGATAATTGGCATTGCCAAAGCACATTCAGTGGACACCACATCGAGCTGGGATATGTCTGAGGGTAATGTCGGTTTATGGTTGATTGAAATGCATAAATTAGAAGTATATTCACTTAGCCTGATAAGGATTTTTAGAAGAATAAAGTAGAACTATGTTCTCATTAATCTTTTTCATAGCTACTTAAGATTTTTTAAAAGCATAATCCTTCATTTAGTATCATGATAAGATCCTCTTCTAAGGTTAGTCGTGAACTGGTGAGAGTTTACCACAACTAGCCTAGGGTTGATTTTCATGCATTCTTGTCTGGTTTCTACTTGAGAATCCTTCATGCAACACATCCCCACTCCCATACAAGGGCAAAAATTGGGTAGTTTCTGTCCCCAACAAAAAGAAAATTAGGTATCTTCTTTCCCCAACAAAAAGAATTGATGCTTTACGTTCTCTAAAAAGGTTGGGAGTTATCAGTATCAGTTGGGAAAATTTAGGGACGTGGCCTTTCACACTTAATGGGGTTAACCTTGTATCTTAACACTCTAATTTGTAGGTTCTTAAATTGTATTTTAAATCTCTGGTCTATACTTTGTATTGAAGGGGAATAATTCTAACTTAACCAATGTAGTATTTCATCCATGGACCATGATAGAAAATCCTCTGCCATTAATTGTACATTAGCCACAAAGCAAATACAGAGTCTTATAATTTTGATTCAAAAATAATTCCCAATTGAATTGATTCAATTATATATATGCTTTATTGATTATTTAAACTTTATTCCTGTTTGATTGGCAATTTAACTTTACTGCTGTTAGAGGATGTTGTCTATTCTACTAAAACAAAACCACCAACCAAAAATTGCTTTTTGCTCCTTGTTTGAATCGATTTTTGTATCCACTTTCCATTGTCGAGGATTTGGCAAAGGGATCTTGATGTTCTGTGGTCTTCTTCATTTCATTTTTTCACAAATTCGGCTGTGGTTGGTTTTCTTCTCCTGGTTCCTAATCTCAATTGTGGTCTTCTCCTGTGTTGAGACTCGAGAGTCTGTAGGAGTTTTCTTCCTTCTTCATGGGCCTTCTCTGTAGCTGTTGTTTCTATAATTTTGGTTCCTTTCCTTTTGGTTGTCTTCTAAACTAACTGGGTCTTATTTTCGTCCTCTCAACTTTTTGGATCCCACAGTAGGCCATCTATGGAAGATCTATTATGGCTCTGAATGTCCTTCCACTTGTTGTACCTTTCTTGTGCAGGAAGTCATTAGACTGCCTGCATCTTGGCAGAGTCTGCATTTTAAGATTGTACTTCCATAGTCATCTAGCTAGGTTCATTGAGATCCTTTCAAATTTAGGTCAACCCTATGAGGCATACCTTTGTTGACAATTCTACACATGTTCAGGTGCAATTGAAGATTTAGAGATCTATTATGGCTCTGAATGTCCTTCCACTTGCTTTTTGGTCCTTTTTTGAATCGATTTTTGTATCCACTTTCCACTTTTGAGGATTTGGCAAAGGGATCTTATGCTTTCTTGATTATTTAAACTTTATTCTTGTTTGATTGGAAATTTAACTTTACTGTTGTTAGAGGATGTTGTATATTCTGCTAAAACAAAACCACCAACCAGACATTGCTTTTTGCTCCTTGTTTGAATCAATTTTTTTTATCCACTTTTCACTGTCGAGGATTTGGCAAAGGGATCTTGATGTTCTGTGGTATTCTTCATTTCATTTTTTCATAAATTCGGTTGTGGTTGGTTTTCTTCTCTTGGTTCCTGATCTCAATTGTGGTCTTCTCCTGTGCTGAGACTCGAGAGTCTGTGGGAGTTTTCTTCCTTCCTCATGGGCCTTCTCTGTAGCTGTTGTTTCTATAATTTTGGTTCCTTTCCTTTTGGTAGTCTTCTAAACTAACCGGGTCTTGTTTTCATCCTCTCAACTTTTTGGATCCCACAGCAGGCCATCTATGGAAGATCTATTATGGCTCTAAATGTCCTTCCACTTGTTGTACCTTTCTTGTGCAGCTAGTCATTAGACGGCCTACAGCTTGGCAGAGTCTGCATTTGAAGATTGTACTTCCATAGTCATCTAGCTGGGTTCATTGAGATCCTTTCAAATTTAGGCCAGCCCTATGAGGCATTCCTTTGTTGACAATTCTACGCATGTTCAGGTGCAATTGAAGATTTTACTCTCCTCGTTGGTCTTATGAAATTTTATAAATTAACCTAAGAAATATCTGAACTCTTCCATAAGGAACACTCTTTTACATTACCCCATAAAGAAAGGAGAAACAGAATGCAAGGTCTCACATTCACAGCAATTTCAAGAGTACCTTCTCTACAAGATCTCTAGATTAGCCCCGTATTCAGTTTCTATCGTTACAGTAAAATGAAGGACAACAAAAACATTGCTCGCAAAAAACACGCAGAAGAAATTCTTCGTTCAATGCTGCCTCCAGATAATCTGCTCCAACCCATATTTTAACATCACCAAAAGGTTTCCTCCATTTATTTACCTCATTCTATTTCATAACATACTTTTCATATATTTCAACAACAACCAAATTTAATCAACATTAATAATTAAGCAAATATTAGAATGTCTTTATATTATCTATACATCTCATTCTAACATTTTCTTTGTTTTGCAACAGGACATATGGACTCAGAAATATCATACCTAAGCAACTAAAAGTAGAATGGCAAGCAAAAAATATGCGTCTCCAACTACGCATAAATCTCCAATGGTGTTCAGTATGCCATTATTCACCATGCATCTTCCACTAAGCAAATATTATAATGTCTTTATATTATCTATACATCTCATTCTAACATTTTCTTTGTTTTGCAACAGGACATATAGACTCAGAGATAGCATACCTAAGCAACTACAAGTAGAATGGCAAGCAAAAAATATGTGTCTCCAACTACGCATAAATCTCCAATGGTATTCAGTATCCCATTATTCACCATGCATCTTCCACTAACAATATATAAATCCCCATGGCAAAGGTAACTTCATTTCCATTCATTTCAAATTCATTTTAACACAACTCACCTGCAAAGTATTACTATTAAATTTCCACAACTGATTTACATATTACTAATTCTAACAAAATAAATATTTTGCAGGTCCATTACTGCTTCTACAGGTCTTCGATGCCTCTGACATGTTTTGATACAACTTCAAATATGGAATGACAAGCACAATGCTCTTTAGAATATTATATTTCTTCTCGAACCTCTTTTGTTGCAATTCACTATTTGTTTTTTCCATTTGAAACTTAAAAAAGGAAGTTTCAAGATCAAATACCATTTTTATAGTTTATGTCTTTACAACCAATTCATTGTCAATGGGTTTTAACATATTTTGTTAACAAAATCAATTGATTTTAATGAAAATAATACATGTTTTCAATATATCTTCATATTGGAGGAAATGAGGTAGAAGTGGATCGCTAGCACTCCTGGGAAGCGGGAAGGCTCTGTGTATTAGTGTTTAGGGATTTTTTGCAACGACAGGTTTCTCCAGAGCGTGGTAGGCCTGAAAATCACTGACAAAAGCACGACTTTTCAATCCTTGCAATACAACGTCGTCCTTCATGATTCCCCCCCGGGGGGAGGGCATTGTGCCTCCCCCATTGGACGATGAAGAGTAGCAAAAGAACACTGTAAATGACAAAACAGAGGATCAAGGTGAGAACAAAATAGATCTGAACTCACAAAAGGAAAAACTGAACAACAAAGAGAAACCCAAGATCAGTTCCTCAACATGCAAGCCCATGGCTACTGAACGTCCAAAAGTCGTCTTTCCCAACGACAGAATCAATGCTCAGATACAGTATATGAGGGATAATGCTCTAACAGGCAAGTTCATAGGACTTTGGCCAACAAAGAAGGCACTACGCAGTTGGATCACAGTGAAATGGAACCCAAAAGGACATATCACCTTGCAGCTGGGGCTAAAGAATTCTTCACAACCATTTTTAACTGCCTGGAAGACAGGAACAGGGTTCTGGATGGAGGACCCTATTTCTTCAATGTGGCTGGATTGTTTCTCAGGGGTTGGGTAGAGCACTTCAACCCTGATAAGGAGGATCTTAGTTGGGCTCCAGTCTGGATTCGATTGTACTCGCTTCCTATGGAGTATTGGGAGGAAACTTCACTACCAGAAATTGGTAATGTTCTGGGTGAATTTGTAAAAGTTGCATAGGAGACAAAATTCCGAAGATATACCTCCTACGCACATATATGCATCTACATGAACCTCAACAAGGCCCTTCCATATGCGGTAAGTTTATTCCATGAAGATATTGAATGGGTTCAGTTGATTGATTATGAACATATGTTGTTTAGATGCAGAAGATGTCATACCATGGGTCACTTATTTAGGGACTGTCCCTTAACACAAAAACCCCCATCCCCCACCAATCCTGATCTGCCTGAGGCTGATGGATTCACCAAAGTAGCCAGCCATAGAAGAAGCCACAAGAAATCAACTTCAAATCCCAAAATTCCTCAACCTAGTTCATCCAAGCCTTCAACTAGCAACAACTTTGAAGCTCTAGCTCGAAAAAATGACCATAGATCTGAAATTCCTGCTCCCCTAGGAAAGGAGGCAATGAAGAACAAAAAATCGACGATGGTAGATACCAAAATGACCTGTGAAGATCCTCTTCCCATCGATCCATCATCCTCGGATAATCTCAAGATACCAACATGGAATACTCAGGTCATGGAGGTAGATAGCTTACAAACTGATTCCAGAACAACAGAAGAACCTACTGAAGAATTAAACGAATCTGAGCACATGGAGGAGGAACCCGAAAGTATAGATATTGGGGAACTAGACATCTTGACCCTAGAACAGGCATGTAGAACAAAAATTTTTGACAAAATTCCAGATTAACAATTGGAGAATTTGGAGGAGGTCCTTTCACGAGCACAAAGGAAAAAGCCTTTAGGTATTCAAACTGGCAGCCCCTGGGATGGAAAACTCATTACAAAAGATAATAAAAAGCGTGGAAGAAAAACACACCTCCAACGCACAATCAAAATAGGAGCAATGTTGGTGGAGTCAGGTGGGTACTCCAAACTAACAAAGTACTTTAAATCTTCTCCTAATCATTCCCAATGAAGTTAATATCATGGAATATCATAGGGCTCAATAGCCCAAGGAAAGGAAGACTTCTCAGAAACATGATTATGCAAGAAAAGCCTCAAGTCCTCTTCTTGCAAGAAACCAAATGCAATTTGAGCGCCTTAGAAAGAACTTCAGCAAAATTTTGGCCAGGAGGTCTTAGCGCTGCTGTGGACTCCGATGGGACTTCTGGAGGTCTTGCAATCTTATGGGACAATCGAACTATTCAGCTCAACAACATCCATGCAAATAATAATTTCATCCAAGCAACATTTCATATCATAGGGACAAATGTACATGGGCTATTAACCAATGTGTATTTTCTCTAAGAAGCTTTGTATAAAGCAGAAACCCTAAACTCACTCTCAGCTATCAACTCTGATAGGCTACATCCTCTTTGGATTTCAGGAGGCGATTTTAACATGATCAGTAGGCTCGAAGAAAAAAGGGGAGGCAAGAACAGGGGAAGTCGGGAAGGAATACCCCTAAAGGAATTCATTCAGAACAATTGGCTTATTGACCTGCCCTTCAATAATGGTATCTTTACTTGGAGCAACAAAAGAGCAGGGCTAAATCAGATAGCCTCTCGTCTGGATAGATTCCTGATTTCAAACAATGCTATTCACATTGGTGGAGACTTCGCTGCTTCCATCCTACCGTACTCGGGGTCTGATCACTGGCCAATTTCCCTCCAATGGACTCGTCGTGGCAATACGACTCGAAGACCATTTCGATTCGAGGCTTTCTGGATGTCACACCCAGATTTCAACAACTTAATCAACTCAGAATGGAACAATTTATCTCCTCCAAATGGTTCAACGATGTTTCAATTTCATCAGAAGCTCAAGCATCTCAAAAGCAAGATTAAACATTGGAATAACACCTCTTTTGGTAATATTTTCCAGGCTAAGAAAACTCTCAATCAAAACATGAAGAGTCTGCAGCAAAGGATAATCACTGAAGGTCGTTCTGCGGATCTGGTAGAACAGGAAAAAGCTCTTGAGGTGAAAATCATAGAGATGGCTAAACAGGAAGAAACGTTGTGGAGGCAGAAATCGAGAATAAGATGGCTTAAGGATGGCGAAAAGAACACAAATTTTTTCCACAATACAACCATCCAACATGAATGAATAACACCATAACTCACATTCAAAATGAGCAGGGAGCTAGGGTGGAAACACATGAAGCAATTGAAGGTGAAATTCTAAACTATTTCAAGCAAGCACATCGAGAGCCTCAGGTTGATCAATCGATAGCCATAGAAAAATTACTCGAAATATACCTAAAATTATTTCTTAGGAGCATAACCATCTTATTCTCAGACTTGTAGACTTACAGGAGGTTGAAATGGCAGTTTGTTAGCTGAAGGCGGGGAAGGCCCCAGGCCCGAATGGATTCACTTCCAACTTTTTCCACAATTTCTGGGATCTGATAAAAATAGAAGTTTGGTAGGTAGTTGAGGAATCTATAACCTTAAGATGGATGTTTCCTAGAATGAATGCCACATTCATCACCCTAGTCCCCAAGGAGGATCAGCCCAGCACTCCTGAAAAGTACAAACCTATTGCTCTGTACAACATAATATACAAGATAATATCCAAAGTCTTCGCCTCCAGGCTCAAATTGTTGTTGCCTCTCATTATTTCTCCTGAGCAATCTGGGTATGTCGAAGGTCAACAGATGACAAATGGAATCATACTAACTCATGAAACTATCCATTCCCTAAAACAATCCAAGAAGCTAGGTATGCTCCTTAAGATAGATCTTTCGAAGGCTTTTGACAGTTTAAGTTGGTTGTACATCAACAAAACTGTAACTACTTTTGGTTTTGCTCCTCCTTGGTTAAGATGGGTTATGAGTCTCTTGTCCTCCTCCTTCTTTTCTATCCTAATTAATGGCATTCCATCCTCTCCTTTTCATCCTTCTCGTGGAATCAAGTAGGGAGACCCTCTCTCCCCCTTTCTTTTTGTTATTATGGCAGAAGGACTGGGACGAAGCATTAAATCAACTCAGCAATCTCAGCTCCTCAGAGGCCTATCTCTTCACAATTCTTCAGCCTTCACTCACCAGCAATTTGTAGATGACAATATGCTTTTTGGTCATCCCTCTGTCCAAGAAGATCTCCAGCTCAAATATTTATTGTCGAACTTCTCTGATACCTCAGGTGCCTCGATCAATAAATCCAAATCCCAGAATTTTTTTTTTCATACCCTTGCGACTACTCAAGCAGCTATAGCCCGCACCCTTGGATTCTCTATTGCTGTCCTTCCTTCCAAATATTTAGGAGCTCCTCTGACTGTGTCGGCCCTGAAGCATTCCTCTTGGAATATCCTCCTAGAAAAATTGGAGGCTCATCTCTCTTCTTGGACTCATAGAGCCCTAAATATGGCTAGTTGTCTTGTTCTTATAAAGGTTGTTCCTCACTCCATGTCGCTCTATCTTTTCTCCATTCTTGTGGCTCCCAAATGGGTTCTTAAAGAAATCAAAAATCTCCAAAGGTCCTTTTTTTGGGGTAGCACTGGTCACAATCGCAAATGGGCTCTTGTAAAAAGGGACACGGTGTGTCTTCCAAAAAGTGCAGAGGTACTGGATTAAGGGATCCCTCCTACAGCAACAAAGTCATGGGGGCCTGTATCTGGTGGAAGTAGTTGACTGCACCTCTTACCCCTTGGGCTTCTCTCTAGACAAAAAAGTATGCAAGAAATCATCCAACGAAGGAACTAATCTGCATCTCAGAGGTCAGCGCAGGCTCCCTAATCTAGAACTCGACCAAGAATCACAAAATTCTCATTTAGCAGCATAGTTTATGGGAAATAAAGAATGGCAACACTGCAAGATTTTGGGAAGAATCACGGCAGCAGATGCCCAAGTTAAAAGACCTAATCTCTCATTTGTAGCCTCCGGAGCAGGACACACAGACTCTTGATAGTGTTAAAAACTTTTGGAATCCCTCCTCTTCTCAAGGTCACAGGCAATGGATCAAAGCGGATCAAATTCTAAGACAAGGATCACTGCAACTTCAGCTAACTCGTGACTCAGAATTAATGAAAAGAAGAATACAACTCTCCAACGAAAGGGATATTCTTAGATGGGGATATGAAGAGACAGGTACCTTTACTACAAAAGAGGCATATAATATCATTATCAAGGAACATATGGTGAAAGACCCTCTCTGGAGCAAAGTCAGGGACCCTTCCAACTGGCCGAAAATTTCCACTTTTCTTTGGCTCCTATGTCATAACAAGATCCTCACATGGGACAATCTCAGGAAGAGGAACTATCATGGGCCCTCTATATATCCTATCTATAGACAAGCGGAGGAATCTGTAAAGCATCTCATGCATTCCTGTCATGTTGCACACAAACTCTGGGGAAAAGTGAGTTTCTGATGCCAAAAGGAAGGCATAATACATGGAGACATCATTGCTAAAATACGCAATTGGGATCCGAATCCATATCAAAGCAAGATCTTCAATTTCTTATGGAAACTCATCCCAGGCTTCCTCATGTGGAACCTCTGGAACGAAAGAAATCGTAGAATTTTCAAGGATCAATCAGCACCTATAGAGAACCTTTGGGAAAGTATCTGCCAAAATATCAAGGAAACCCTCTCTATCCATACTTGGTATAAGGAGGACTTTCCCACTATTCCCCAAGAAAAAAGCATCTGGGCAAATTGGAATTTGCTATGGAATCAAGAACATGTGTCCAAAGGATCCCTTCCTCAGCTGGGTCGTTCTCCAGCTTGGTGGCTCCCCCCACCCAAGCATACTTTCCAGCTAAACTTTGATGGCACTTCGAAAGGTAATCCATGAAATTCGGGCTTTGGGGAGATTTTCAAAGACTACAAGGGTGCTCCTCTTCTATCCTTCCTAGGCTCAAAAGGATGGGATACCAATATTTCAGCTGAACTGGAAGGTCTTTGGCAAGGTCTCATTTTAGCTCATAACAAGAGTTTCTTTCCGCTTATCATAGAAGGCGATTCTCAGATCATCATCAATATGGTATCAAAAATTATACAAGGTACTCCCTCAAATAAAGTAAGCAATAGCTAAAGAATGACAAGAAGGCTTGAGCTCATTGAATGCTGGATATCCTCTCATAGGGCAATCACTCCTAAACACATCCGTCGGGAAGAATATAAAGTGGCTGACTTACTTGCTAACCTTGGAGTGGACTGTGGTCTGGATCTTCACACTGGTTCTATTTCCAGATTGGCCTCTGAATCCCAACTTTTGGAATTCCAAAACCTGGTGAAGAATGAAATGAAACAGGAAGGAGAAGAGCACCCAGATGCAGATGAATTGAATGCAAATTAATGAATTTAATTAAGTGTGCAGGGACGTGGTCCTGCCAAATGTTGTATTGCACCACTATCTAAGCTCCCAACTGGCTTTTTCCGGCTCCCACCTAGCTTGATTCGGCTCACTTAAGGCGAGAACGATCCCACCTGAAATTGGCATTAAAGACTCGCTCAGTTCGAAGCAAGGCAAATGCTGGTTCAATCATGGCCTTTTCAGCTCTCCATCTCTGTATTTATTCCTCGCCCTCTCGCCTCTGCTTGTCCCCTGCCGCTCTTCTCTACAGAAAAACGGTTTATGCTTTCAATGAATCGCTCTCGGCGGCTCTTGCTGTTGTGATTGTGCCCCCGTTTCGCCAGTCTCAAGCTAGTTTATCGATTTTCTTTGGAATCCTCCTGATCCTGTCTCATTTCCCTTCCAAAGCATCCTGTGATTCTACGTCCTCCCTCTGCGGCCTCATCATGGTTCGGCATAGAATGCGTAGCTGTTACGGTGGAAGCCGAGGAGGGCGAGGGCGCTCTCAGTGGGCTCATTCTGGCGATCAAAATCCAACCCCTTCTTCTATGCCCGTATATCAGTCAAATATGCCTCCTCTCAGCCCTTCCTACAATCCCTTCTCGTACAACGCGTTTCAATCCACCCACTTCAAGTTCCAAAGCAACCTTAACAGGCTCGTTATCTTGGCCAATGTCACGGTAATTTTTGTTGAAGAAGAGGCTCCGCCTCTGGTTACAGACCGCCCTCCAGCCAAGCTCTTTCAGGGTAGTCATGGCAAAGGGGACAGCCAAGATGATGTGCAGAATTTGGTAGTTGAAGGTCAGATGGATGAGCACGGCAAGCAGCATGGCAAGGTGGGTAGCCCTGACAATTCTCAGCCCCTGGTGGTAGCTCGCATGGCACTTATGTCTCGTTGGCTACGACTAGCTGTTCTAGTGACACTCATCCCTTGTCAACTCCTCCTGGAGGCAGTGTTGCTGGTGACGTTGCTAGAGATGAAGGGACTTGGTATGGCAATGCCTGTCCGGTTATTGAGGAACCTCCGGACTTGGGCATGGAAATGTAATGCCACCTGGCAATTTCGTTTCTCCCTGGTCTTCTCTTTTGATTCTTTTTGGTTACGCTCAGGCGACTTTTGGGATGGTGGTTTAGATTTCCTCTCGGTAGACTGGGATATGGTTCTTTTTTCTGGCAAAGTGGTAGCTTGTAGCTCTTATATGGATATGGTCAGTTCTCCATTTTTATGCTCCTCATATTGACAGCTTCAGACTTCTATGATCTAATTGTGGTTTTTGCTTCCAATGTTCGACTTCTTGCTTTTGTTTCTAGTCCTCCCATTCTTGGGATGGTTTGCTGTGTTGTTTGCTCTCAGATGCCTATGCATGAAGCTACAACTTGTAATACTATTTTGATTTTCCTTTAATAGAATTAGCCTTTACTAAGAAAAAAAAATATATATATCTTCATATTAATTTAATTTCCCATTTGAATAATGATTTCTTAAATAACCCTATCCAAATCAATATGGATACCCAGTTGTTGTTCACGTGAATTCATTCGTTTACCTTCACATTCAACTACGCAATTTTTACCAAATACAAACAAAGGTCTCTAAAACAAGTTCAGTGGATATTTATGCCTACTTGCATTCCATTTCGTAGCCTTTTAACCCCCAAAAATGGTTTTCGGCATGGCTTCCTCAAATTAAAACTCAGAATCATTGACCCTTGCTTTCAAAAAAGCCCACAAACCCCATTCACATTTCAATATTCTTCCACACACTATGCCTTACGGCGTTTCCTTTGCAACATTAGGTGCAAATGCTAGTTTATATTTCTATACACATTCATGTACACATACTTCATAATTCTTCATATGCATATTTGCACTCGCTTTTACCTTTAACATTTAGTAATTTTTTTCATATTCTTTATTTTTCTGCATTTATCTCATATAAATTTCCTTCTCCCTTTCATTGGTGTGCCTCATAATGGCATGTGGAAAAAAGGTGGACCTATTGTTCAAAAGGACACATACTTCATAATTCTTCATACCCATATTTTCATTGGTTTTTACCTTTAACATTTAGTAATTTTTTTTCATATCCTTTATTTTTCTGCATTTATCTTATATAAATTTCCTTCTCCCTTTCATTGGTGTGCCTCATAATGGCATGTGGAAAAAGTGGACCTATCGTTCAAAAGGTATTAGTTGAATACAGATCACTAAGTAGTGAATTGGTACAATGGTAGGCTTTTAAGATGGCAACCAACGACTATATTATCCACAATCTATGTGGAGGTTCCATGACTCTTTCTAATTCATACACAAATAATACAAGGAGCTCATGGCTCTTTCTAATTCATACACCAATAATACAAGGAGCTCATTTCTTTATAATTTGTTATAAATTCATTCCCATAATGCATCTGGGGAAAATAAGTTTGATTTAGAAATCAAAAGCCAAGATTTAAGTGGAGTAGATCAACAATTATTGAGTATTGTCTTCTAAATGTCATTTTTTGAGCTCTGGAGGTCCAAATTGAGAAAATGAGAGCTAATTAGAAAACTAAAAACATGAAGAAGAAAATTAAAATGGTTTTCATGGTTAGAATACAATTATGAGTACTGAAAAGCTCTAACCAATTTAGATACCCAGGAGAACATTTCATAAAATTTAACTGCCACGGAGCTTCGAAGGGTAACCCTGGTCCAACAGGCACAGGTGGAAGATTCAGAGATGGTAAAAAAGAAACAAGGTGGTTCTTTGCAGAATGGGGAGGGGAGATGACGAACAATGAGGTGGAACTTTGGGCGGTTTACCAAGGCCTGAGAATAGCAATAAGGAACAGTTACATGAACTTGGAAATAGAGGGGGATTCACAAATCACGATAGAAATGCTACGGAAGCTGAAGGATGGGAAGAGTTGGGAGAAAGTTGCTAAAAGCTGGAGGACAGTGGGTATCATTCAGGATATAGCAGTATTGCTAAACCAAATCGACTACAAAATAATCAATCATGTTAGGCGTAATGGGAATAAGGCCGAAGACTTCCTGGCAAACTGGGGGAGTAAGGAGGCGAACGGAAGTTTGGATAGAAATTGGATACCTTTGGAGATGGATCAAAATTGGGAGGATCTCAAAAACATAATTACGCATGATCATCATGAAGCAACCACAGTATGCTAGGATAAGGACAAATCACCTGATCGGGTTGAGGAGATGGGCAGATGGAGTTATGAGAACGCGGAGGGGTGCAAGGACGGACAGCGCCGCCAGGTTTCGGAGTATGATGGCAATTGGGAGCAGTAGCGGTGGGTCGGATCATGATCAGGCGAGAAAGGACAGCATGGGGACATGGAATGACGGTGGCACCGTCGAATTGTCAGACGAAGGCCAGGGAATTGATGATGAGAGGACAGGGGACAACAGAGCAGGCAGAGGAGTGGAAACGAAGGCCATAAGGAAGGGGGATATTAAGGAAACAGGGTTGCAGAGAAGGCTGAGAGATAACGCATGCAAGGAAGTCGCAGAGAGAGGGAAGCAGTGCCGAGTTGCAGACAGGAGTAAAGCCAGACCGGAAAGCAGAACGGACGACCCAGGGGAGCACAATTCGGGCTCTAAAAACAGGAATAAAATGGCTGCAGAGGGAAGCAGAACGGCGGGGAGATGGCTTCGAAGCAATGCAGGGGATGGACACCAGAACAGAGCAGGCCCGGACATAAAGGGCAAAGGGAAACTGGAGGCGAAACCCGAGCAGTTTTATTTTCCAGTGTTTGAAGTCTCCGAGGATGACAATGAAGCTCAGGAAGAGGATGCGGGAAGGGCAGTGACAGGTAGTGAAGAACGTGGACAAACCAGACAGGGTATTGCAACATGAATGCGAAAAGGGGACGAAAGGAAGCCAAGGAGGAACGGGAAGGGGGAGCTGAGCTCGGGACAGGCAGGCGGGGATGCGGGCGAGGCCGCCGTGGTCGAGGACGACAAAGAAGACGGGGTATCGGAGAAGGGAGAAGCAGGAGGGGCATACGATGCCAGGAAGGATCAGTAGAAGAAGGGGGGACAAGTGCAGGCGTAGAAGGAGGACACGGGAGAAGAACCATTGAAACCAGAGTCAGAGTTGCAGAAAGGGATTAAAATGAACGTACCAACCCGAAAATTCGAAGAATAATAGAGCATTGGGAGGAGGAAGCCATCCAAGCACAATCAGAGGAAGAAATGGAAGATTGGATGGATCTTATACCAGACCCAGGCCATAAAAGAGGCAGAATGACCTTGTATAAGCAATCCCTGCACCTCTACTGGGTCATGAAGAGACTCATGGCCAAGGCCATGGAACAGATTGCCTTGGAGATGGCTGAACTGTCTCAAGGCATCCCCAACCTGAAGAAAGAAATGAGGAACATCTTGGTCACCTTGCTCATGGAAGATAAGCGGTTGGAGGACCTCCAGAAGAAGTTAGAGGCAAATGGCCTGGTGGTCAAGCAGGAAAAGGAGCAGCAGGAGAAGCTGGGATCCAATGAAGATTGACAGGTTTTCTTTGATTTAGATAGAAATGCAAGTTCTTATTTTTTCCTTAGATTTGCATAGGAAGTACGATAGGACTTATTGGCAGATAGCTGTTAATGTAATTAGTCTTCAGATGAATGTTTTCAAAGCTTGGAAAGACAGGATAAAAACCTTTTATTTTGGTCAACAATCAAAAACTATAGATGGTCAATAAACCTGGTTTCCCTACGGGGCAGGTTGAGATCATCTTAAGACTGTAATTCCCTTTCTTTTTTGATAATAGAGAATGGTAACTCTCCAGCTTACAAAAAAAAAAAACAATTATGAGTACTGAAATTCACAAGGAAAAAAAGATTCCTTACACAATTTGATGATTTAGAAGAATGTTACTTGCAAAAACGGAAACGTTGGGACACTCAATTATGGAAACAATGTGATGGTGGTTTGTGAAAAGAAAGGGATGGGAATAGTGTTATTAGAGAAGGATGTCATGGATACCTTGAGAAATTCCAATGTATTCTCACGACATTTACCTGATACAGTCATTTGCGGGTCATTTCAGAACTTCGACATGGGGACCTTTTTCACTATGTGAATATTGTATCGAGCATTGAGTTTGCGTGCGATGATGAACTATTTGCAACTGCTGGATTTTCTGGAAGAATCAAAGTTTTTCACTTTGAACAATATTGAATGAACCTACATATGTGCATTATCATGTTGTAGAGATGTCCACTCAATCTAAGTTGCTTGAGCTAGAACAAGTATATTAATTCTCAGATTGCCAGTAGTGATTATGAAGGCATTGTTAGTATCTGGGATGTAAATACTTGTCTGACTGTCATTATGTATGAAGAACATGAAAAAATGAGAATGGAGTGTGGATTTTTCATGCACAAAGTCAACCAGGCTCATCTTAGGGTGTGATAATGGAAAGGTCAAGGTGTGGTGTACACGGTAAGAAACAAGTGTTCTCAATATTGACATCAAAGCAAATATTTGTTGTGCTAAGTACAATCCTAGATCAACCTATTATGTTTTGGTTGTTTCAAAATATAATCACATTCATTATTATGACTTGGGGAATCCTATTGTTTTAGTATACGATTTTAATGGTCCTAGGAAAATAGTTTCCCATGTTAAATTCATTTCAACAAATGAACTAATTTTTGTATATAGTACAAAAGAATACACTATGCATGTGGGATGTGAGGGATGATTTCCTTATACGGACATTTAAGAGGCACACTAATGAGAAGAAATTTTTGGGGCTTACAGTCAACTATGAATATGTATCCTATGTCTGCGAAACAAATGAGGTGTTTGTGTATCACAAGGCTATTTCAAATCCTATTACTTGACATCAATTCAACAGTCCAAACTTGGATGAAAGTGAGAATGACACATCACATTTCATAAGAATTGTTTACTGGAAGAGTGAGGTCCCTACAATTTTAGCTTCTAATAGCCAATGAACAATTAAAGTTCTTGTAGTTGCACCGTGAATTTCAAGTTTCTCATATACTTCTTCATGGCCTTTCCTAAACGACAGAGTTTGGAGAGAATTTTGAAATTTGTTAAACTAAGATTATTTTTGCAGATTATCTCTCTAGATTTCTCGGTTCCTGAGAATGTTAATAGATGGGGTTTATGTGGATTATATGCAACAATGTTTAGTTTACCCATATTTCTATAGTGCCACATGCTTTTGCAAATTTATCGATTTTCATTAACCTATAATAGAATAGCCATCGTATCTTTCAGTAATGCAGTATCTTATTACATGTTCTATATGCCCCTCTTAACACTAATTTGAAGGAATATCAACCTCAATTTTGGCAACTTCTCTAGTCTGGGGCGAGCCCATTGGTGAAGTCTCGGGCTATGAAGGCTAAAATTGTTTACGGGTGTTAGAACTCATGGAAAGGTTCTAGGTAGAAAAGTGTATTAATATCTTTAGACACTTGAAGTGAATTACTCTACAGTATTCTCGGACAAACTTGAATGGTGTCTATTTCTATTTCGAGAGATCAACTTCTTCACTTATATCATCTTTAGTGTTGGTTGCATTTCTATAATAATCACCTCTCTCATTTCTACCAAAGTATAAGTTCAAGCATGGTCAACAAACTCAATATTTCGTTGAAGTGAGTCTTAATAATATTCATACAAATATTTTTCTCTAGATGCCTTAAGTAGTGAAAATATTATTTGGCCTCAAACCCTTAAACTCCTTTAAGAGATTAGAAGATTGCATAAAGCCGAAACAACATCCTGTTCATTCATGTCCATTATTAATCTCAATTATAGCAATCTATAATGTCATAACATAGACACATGACAAATAATGGTTTTTATTGAATTATATTAATGTGTTAAATGAATTTATATGGAATGTTACATGAAAGCACTACATCACAACATGATAACTTCACTATGTAGAGCTCACCACCTATCTAACGCCTTGGTAACACTCCTCAAGTGAGACCTTCCTTGGTTCAGGAATTGATAATGCTAATGCTAAACTAGTACAATGTTTGTTGGACACTTAAGTGGACCCTAGTTTACCAATTAAAGCCAAAAAGAAATATGTTATTGGGACCAAAACGTGATTCTAAGGCCTTAGAAAAATGAAGAAACAACTTGTTAAACCACAAGTGGAAGATTGCTTTGATGATATAATGAAAGATTTTCTAGCAAGGATGCCCCACTGCTTTATTGGAGAATGGACAAATTCAAGGGTACATTCATGTAAGAAGACATCTTTGCAATTTAATGGATAGAGTTTTCTAGTGATTTTTTGTGAATGGTTGCATATGCTTGATTAAGCCCCACATAACCATTGAGGAAATAAGAAGACACGTAAGTCGAATCTTAAATCAAATAACTTTGGAGCATTGTGATCACTTGGTTAATCGAGCAATAGACTTTTTGGGGGAGAAAACAATGGAAGGATACATTGTATGTAGCTTGTAGTAGAATTGTAATAGTTGTACTAAAAAACAAAGGACTAGTTTCAAAATGGGTTCTGAGATAAATTAGTGAACACAAACCTACAAGGATAAAAATGTTGTTGGTGAAGGAAAAGTTATTTCCTACTAACCCACTGAGCATGGTGATGTGAAACCTTGCATTAAGGAATGGGTTATAGTGTGGTTGGCCAAGATGAGAGCTAAAAGGACCAAATGATAATTGAGGACACAAAAAAAAAGCAAGTTGAACAATATTTGAAGTAGAGATAACTAACAAATGGTGGTTGGACTATATATGAGAAAATAAAAAAGGAAATGAGGGGTCACAAATGGATATTAGAGAGGAAGGGAGTAGTGAAGTGAGGATGAGAGAGCTGGAGAGTTTGAATGGGAAAGGTGAGTTTGAAAGCAAATGGTTGTGAAACAAAGGGTTTATGATAAAATGTAGCTCAATAAGGAGTAGTAGTCAAGGAACTTCAATGAAGTCTTATGAACACACTCGAGTTGAGTTATGAGAGATATGTGAGTATAAAGTGACAAGTTGGATGCAATGTAGCATGAGACTATGGATGAGAATTAATGAAATGAATGAATGTGAAACCATATCCTAAGTCCAACAAATGTTCCCCAAATATTTATGGAGGATGGGAACCTAGTAGTGGGAATGGCACTAAAAATAACAAAGTTGGCATCATGCCAATCCCACCCCTTGTGCTTCTTAAATACAATTAGGTAACACTCCACTAGCTTGTTAATAATGGTTCAATTCCACCTAGTACTTAGCTTACTTATGAAGGAACAATAAGAATTAGAGGAATTAGTCTTAACAAAAGTGTAAGTTTGAATATTAGGAGTAGTGCAATTGGGAGTTTTAGTTATTTAGAGGCAAAAAAAAAAATTATGAATTTTAGTACCTACAATGCTTTGAATTATAGCCTAGGAGCACGCAGTACAAATAGTATTACAGTGATGTACTATTCAAAATTTTTAGTCATATGTAAATGCTTTGGAAAAAAAAATAATGATACACATACCTTCATATATTCAAACCCTAAAAATGTCATTCTTAAAATCTTGTGTATAGTTACCTAATGTCATTCAAGTAGAATATCACAATTACTTATGTTATTAATGGTGTGATCATCTTTTTTACTCTTAAAGGAACTTTTTCTAGACATGTACCCCATCAAGCATAAATAATCCTAACACATACCTTTGAAGTAATATAAATCATCCTATGCCTATCCTCAAAATAATTCTCACCCATAGCCTTGGTGATGGTGTAAGTCTTGTATCAAAGTGGTGTGAGCTTCTTACGGGAGTTTGTAAATAAGAAAGTATTCTTATCAACTTAAATCTAGGCATCCATATCTTATTGAGTTGCACCATAAGGAAAAAGTGAATAAGGAAAATAGGGCACTAGAACAAGAGACTATCACTTTCATCTTTAGATTTTACTTTAGGGTTGAACATGACCTTGTAAGTTGTAACCAAATCTAATTTTTTTTCACAATTACCAACTTCAAATATACTTATCTAGATTGTTGTATTTTTTGTGACTAGAATCAAAGTTGTAATCAAAATGGTACACCTGTAACTAGGGTTGGTGTGTGGATAAGATTCCATTCAAAAAGCGTTGGCACTCCAATGTCATCATTTAGTGCAAAGAGAATGGTAAGTTCCCAACCTATTCTTGTATCTATGTAGTTCTTTTTTTAATGTTAATGACCTCAATTCCCTATTGGTCCACTGCTCCACCACTGGGCTGACACCACAACCCATACCATATCACCCTGGCTCCATTCATCCTGACGTTCTTCTCCTTGCACCTTCATTTGTTGCTCTAGCTAGAACTTGCAAGTTGACCTAGCTGTGGGTCTTCCTTACACCAATGGAAATGAAACCAAGCTTGCATTCCTTGCCATGATAGAAAACTTACATCATTCCATTAGATCCTTCTCACTGCATTCATTACCTCCACCTAGAATTCCTCCAGGGTGAAATCAGGTGATGTCATCCCGCACTTGGGTTCTCAGGGCTTCCACCCAAGTGCTTTGCCTATTTTCCTTTAACCTTTCGGAACACGTGAAGGTAGTGGGCCACTCTACTATAGTTTGTCGCTTCTTACTAGCCCATGTAGTTGTCTCGTTTATTGGTACATAATGAGGATGTATTACAACCACCAAAGGAGGATACACTACCCATTCCAAAGGAAGTCCCATCCCATGGTGGATTTACCTTGTTGACTAATACCTTACCATGTTCATTCATAAAATGGTGTTATTCAATTATGAAAAATAATGTCAATATTTTGTAACTATAGTGGGGATTGGGGGTATGGTGGGGTGTTTATAGATACTAGGGGGTATAAAAATGGGTACTAGTAAAAATAAGGGTCTTTTTGTTGGAAATATGTATTGAGAGCGATATTTTGAGAAAATAATTTGGGAAAAATTTATCAATATCTAGTGAAATTAGAGGTATTTTTTAATATCCAACAAACACACATGTTATACACAGGTCCGCTAAGTGAATACCTTGTGTCCTACCAAAACTAATTTTGAAGGAGGTTCTTAAGATATTAGAAGCACTTTCATATTCCATGCAAGAAATGAAGAAAATGGAAAAGGTCTCCATGTGAATAAAGAAGAGTTGGGTCTTTGGTCTTCTGGTTATAGGCATTGATTCCACTCATATTTGCATCAATGAGAAGATGGTTAAGTATCTCATTGCGATCTAGAATAGGAAAATATTTGTGCAAAGTGGTTAAGTTGAAGGTAAAGCTAACCACCGGCCTACTTTTCTCAACATCTCCTTGAATAGGTGGTTGGTCTCATCGTATGAAATTGACAATTTTTTCATTGGATGACTATGTGATGGCATGGCGACAAGAATTATTCAAGATATAGAAGGGAATTTCATTGATGGTGACATATAATTTAGTGTACTTGAATGAGGGAAAAGCATCGACCATACCGATGGTGAGGAAGAGAAAGCTTGAATAGAGATCATATATTTCTATGATTAAGTTATATATAGGTGTTTGTAGGGTGATGAATTGTTGTCACACCATGATGTCATAGTATAGTGGAAAGCATGTCATTTCCACCATGTATCAAGAAAAGTAGATGTTGGTGAATGTGGGAAATATAACATAGTCTCTTGTAGGAAAATTTGGCTAATTACATGTTCATCTAAAACTGTAGGGAGGAGATGAGGTTCACTCCATACTTATGACCACGATGGAATGAAGAAATCAATGAAAGTCACCACCAAAGCATACAATATAGTGGAGTTCACCAAGTATCTGATAAAATAGGGTTGGAACAGGTGTAGTAGTTGAGGAGAGTGTGGATACTTTTAGTCAACCTAACTTGAATGAAGATGAAGAGGTAGGAGAGGAAGACAAGGATCCAACAATCACTATGAACTTTTGTAGGAAGGCCATGAAAATATATGACATTTAGATAACAACACAATGAATCTTGAAGTTGGGATATTCACTAAAGGAGGTCTAGTTGTTCTTACAATTCTTGAGGATGAAGTGCCACTCAACCACAATGATTTCTTGGAGTCTCGGTGGACAAATTCAAGCCTATGTTTATTGAGAATAATTGTGAACATATGGATTTTCATGAAAGGAAATGCACCCTTGATGCCTCAAGGTAACATGCATCATAGAATTATTGAGCCAATTGAGAGGAGGAGTAACTCCACCACTGGAATAATGAGGGGTTAAACAATCCATGGAAATGGGAAGGTAGACAAGATAAAGTGTATTTTGGCATGAGGATGTAAGTTTTCATGAATTGAGCATGATTGTCGAATTATCTACCCAACTAGCTCAAAGCATGGGGAAGCCCAATGTGTGAAGAGATGTCCGAGACAATTGAAGTACACATGCAAGAGTATGTCATGGAGGCTTGCACAAAGTGACTTCTTAGAGTTGGATACTTGGTAACAAGTTTCCATACTCACATTCTAGTTGATAGACTTGGGTGTTCAAGTTTGTTTATTACGAGGTTGATAAGGGTGATAATGTTCTTGGAGTGGGTGAGGAGGTATAACCCATGATTTGGACATGGCCTATAGACATGTGCTATGACACGATAAAAAAATCATACATCCATACCTAGATAGTCATGCAACATCATCTATCCATACCTAGATAGTCCTCAAACATCATCCATCCATACCTAGATAGTTGTGTGTGCAAATAGGCATGCCTTGGCCAAAACCCAAGGGGATTCACATGAGGAGCCACCTAATGGGTTGATGAGCAAACTAGATAGACCTATGGGGCTCCAAACTTGTCTTATAATTGAGACAGGAAACCTAGTGGGCCTTGGGGATATGGTTGCACCAAATGAATTAGACCAAGCATGGACCAAGTTGAGTTACATACATTGGAGGATCGCACAAACCAACTTGGATGTTTAGAACACATGAATAAAGGCACGATGAGGACCAAGAGCTACACCATTGATTATGATGATTGGGATGATTCACCCAACTGAGCTTCTGGATGAGGTTGGGGCATGATTGGATGCACTAGGTGATAATTAGAGTTGGAGTACATGGCAAGTGGTGGCACCATGTGTTGATAAAGTGGCATGGAGAGAGCATAAGAAGCCTTGCATGCTAGTGAAATAAACAAGCAAATGAGGGGTATGTTAGACAAAAGATGGGAAAAAAACAAAAGATGCTATAAGTGGCTAGTAACAATACAAGCATGCATGAATTACATGAATTACAAGTGACTAATAACAATGCATGCTAAATAGCCACCCATGTGAACTAACATGTTATAACGATGACACATTCCAGCATATGGAGCATGCCCAAAATAAGAGCCATGTGACAACATAAATATATCAATTCAAGTGAGAAGTGGAGAAAACAACAATTCGACTAACACAACTCACATACACAAGAGTAGCATGAGGTAATCTAGCTAGCTGCAGCAATAGGTAAAGGATTATAGTGTGAGAGTCTAGTGGGGCATGGATATGCCATCGGTGAAATAAGTACCTATGGCCATGGCCCATTATACTATGTGGAAAATGATATTTCATTGGGTCACCGCTGTAATATAGTGTATACTGATCGTTGTCAGTGATTCACTGGTTTGTTGGATGGTGTCCATATATGTTGTTATTAAAATTATTTTGTGATTCGACACGGCAACTACTTTCCGTGGAAAATTTGCTGCTACTGTACTGATGGTTATGTCTACGAGTAATACTATTGTCTTCAAGCATTTTTAGTTGCAGCTAGCTGGCTACGAGTTTCGATCATTGAGTAGTCTGTCTGCATTGCAATAAATTCACGTATATAAGTAAATAATTAATAACGTGGGAATGCCATTACGTATCTAGATAAATAATTGATGATGTTATTTTTTGAAGTGTTTTGGTCCAGATTTGTTGATAGGTATTTTACCAAACGTGTGTTTGGTTAAACCATCCATATGTGTAAGTAACAGGTTAAAAGTCGGGCTTGATTCTCTGTTCAAAAATTGAAAAAGAAATATTTCACGCCTATAGCTTTACAAGTAACGGAATTTAATATTGGCGTTCTGATTAAATATTGAAAAGTGAAATATAATGATCGTTACAACCGAAAAGAACAGCCCCTGTATAATAACAACAACCTAGGTCATGATCTGATACAAGTTCGGTTATCTGCCATTATCATTACATGTAAAGGTCAATTTCCATAGACCAAATTTGGTGCAGAGAAAAACAAGAATAGCAAACGAATTCTTCCCTAACATGCACCTGAAGAACAATTTACGGAGACAGCTATAAAAGAATCCACGTTGGCAGGGCAATCGTTGAAATGATCCAGGGATGTCGCTTTGGGTAGAAGTAGTATAACCATATTAGGAAATCTGGTTATATATTTTTATATAATTAATTTCTATTTTAAAAGTAAGGATTTTAGAATAATAATTTATTTTATATTTTTAAAGAGTCTATGGGATTACAATTTTAATTTTTGGCAGTTATAATGAGATAAGTTTTTATGGGAAAAAATAAGAAATCTGGGTTATAGCTAGAAATAATGGAAATTCTCCAAGATTTTGAGCAATTAAGGCAACAATTTTAGAAAAGCCAGTTAAGATGTCCATGCTCCAGGGGTTTGGGTCCCCAGAGTTTTTGATGGTGCTGAAATCTATTCCACCATAAAAAAATGATTCAAACATTCATATGATTAGATTTCTAGAAAAAAAATTCACCATGTCCAATTAAAATTAAAAAAATAAATAAAAATAAAAAACAATTTACTGAATTGTAATTGTTAAGTAGATAAACAAAACCTTTGTTATTTCGTGATTTGGAAAAAATTTCATAACTCAATTGAAATTGACAGTGGAGACATTCATCACTTGCTCCTATCAGCTAATGCAAATTGGCTCATTAATGTTAAAGAAAACTAGATCATTTATTAGTGATTATATTTTCACTTTTGACAAATACCTTTGGATTTGGAACAGTTAACCTATTTCTTTTACATTTAAAAAGATTAATTGTTACTCAAATATAACAATTTTATAATAATTTTATATCTACATTAAATAAACATACACTTAAAAAAAAATAAACATAAATTTAAAAAATACAAACTAATTAATATTTAAAATTTCTTCAACTGAGTTATGAAAAATGATGACAGCTTTCATGTGTAACTATATCATTAAAAACATCTTTCAATTGTGATAATATGATAAATATTTAATTTAAAAGAGAAGTTCCCTCACTTATCAGCCTAATAATTATGATGATAAAATTTTAATTAAAAGAAATATTATTAAGGCTGTCAACCTAATCCGACATGACACGCATCCGACGAATTCTTCGATCACATGCACTTTAACAATAAGTCCCGGAGCGAATTATTAAAGAGCTCAGGTTGTCATTAGAATCGTTGAAAATGAATAAGTTTAATATATGAGTAGGTTTTTGGGCGCTGCAAGTCTGCACGTTCCATCTGCCATCACACGCATCCATCGCAGAATTACTGCGACACGCAACCCACTAAATAGGTTATATCTTTGATAGCAGATCCGCCCTCCATCATATATAGAAGCGCACCCCACCGTTTTCATGGTGTTAATACAAAATGTTGTGCGCAGTATTGTCGTGCAGTAATTCTTGTGGGGCTCTTCCTTGGAATTTCAGAGGGTTTTTCCGCTCTATGTTTGTGCATCTATGCTTCGTTTCTGTTAGGGTTTGTGAACTAAAGCCTGCTGGGTCCAATGGTTGAATGTACTCATGGGTTCCCCGACTGCACATTTCGAGTGCTTATGGAGTGTTTCCCTGCCCAAGTACCTTAAAGGCTGCGCAGGTCCAGATAGCTCTTGAAAAAATGTGGTGCAAAACTCAGTAAAATGGCCGAAATCACAAATATCGGTTGTTGAGGAGACTGCATAATCCTCATGCAATAAGGGTTTTCATATTTCGGATTGCAAAATCTGAAAGTAAGAGGAGGTTTTCAGGAAGCTGAAGCTAAATGAACTGAAGGATTTTCATGGACAGAGATGGCTATATAAGTGATAGCAATGTTGATTGAAATTATTTTGATGATTGGTAAAAATAATTGTTATTTTCCTCACCTAAATTTTCTCATACTATGTTCAGAGCAGGGAGACTCTCCACCAACGTATACTGACTCTGGAATGCTGTGGGAGTAACGCGCCACAATTTTGGTCATCTGGTTCTTCGCAGTGAACTATGTGGACAGCCCAGAATTTCATTTTCTCATACTATGTTCAGAGCAGGGAGACTCTCCATCAACGTATACTGACTCTGGAATGCTGTGGGAGTAACGCGCCACAATTTTGGTCATCTGGTTCTTCGCAGTGAACTATATGGACAACCCATAATTTCATCTTCGGTGAAGGATAGACGGCTTCCAGTTAATTCGACAAGGAAACACTCCATAAGCACTCGAAACTGTGCAGTCGGAGAACCCGTGAGGGCATTGAACCACGGGTCCCAGTGGGCTGCACTTCACAATTCCTAACAGAAACGATGCATAGATGCACAGGGTCGGTATCACTCTGGAATTTTATTGAACAGCCTAGAAGAATAGAGAATAGGACAGTACTGAGGACAACAGATTGTTTTAACACATCCAATTTAGATTTATTTGAGTTTTTTATTTATGAAGAATAAAATCTTAGAGATGTGAAGAGTTTGAAGAAAACTTTACATTTTCATGAGATGTGTAGAATTTGAAAGAGAAGTTTGAATATTTTAATTATGTTTATAGTTTTTTTAATTGAAAGTTTATGGTTTTTTTTCTAAATGATTATAAATAGGAAAATATTGATATATTTTTATTATTATTTTTTTATTATTCAAAATTATTTTAATTAACGTTTTTTTAATATTATTTAATTAATTTATAAAAATTATTACGAAATTAATGTAATACTTCAAATGATATCAAATGGAAAATACTAAATGAAATCTATTTATCAATTTTAATATTAAGTAAATGATATTAAAAAACCTATATCAACTACATTCATTAATATAATTATTTTAATAATCCTAATAGTAATGATCATACTATAAACTCAATGTTTAAATAAATTGATGCCATTAGTTTTCAACTATAAACTCAATGTTTAAGTTAATGGAAAGATGTAAGGCACTTGCAAATGCTAAAACTCAATTTTAGATTTTGGAAACTCAATGTTTAAGTTAATGGAAAGACGTAAGGCACTTGCAAATGCTAAAACTTAATTTTAGATTTTGTTTACAGAATTGTTGGTTCATTGTAGATTTGTACATAATGAAAGTTATATTTTCTTTCATCAGATTCTTATAATCATTTATGATTAAACAGTTTGGGCACTCAAAGAAGAGGGTTCATGCATTTTATTGGTGGAATAATATCAAATTCGAGGGCGTTCAAGAGTAGGGTGTCCTTCCAACTCAATATTTCCATAGATCGAAGACACAAAAATTTAAATAGTACACGAAGGAGCAACCATGAAGAATGAGATGGTGCTAGGAACTAAAATATCTGATGTATGTATCTGAGGGCTCTGAAATAAAAAAGGAGCTCACCCTTGCAGCAAATCCAAGGGATTCTACTTTAGTTATCATCCAAATTTACACAATGGTATGGAAGGAAGTCAAAAAGATGATGGAAAAGAAAGGAAAATTGGATGACTTCTATAAGTATAGAGGTCATTAGGAAAGCTAGTTTGTTTTTCTTTATGCTCAATTATGAGGGATTGAAGCCATTATTGTGTTGGATCCAAGTGATCCTTTATCTCTGAATACATGTTGGACATGTATCTACAAAGTGTGATTTTATTTGAAATGATAATCCATGTATCAATGTTCATTTATACTATTTAGGCAACCACCTTTTAATATATTGAGATGATATTGACTAGATGAGATGATATTAACTAGATGGAGAAAGTGCTAAGGAATTGAAATTTTTCTCCAAATCAATCCACGTATAACTCTAAAAGGCCATCACTTCATCACCTTAGGACATAGTGAAAAATCACAAGGTAATAGAATTGAAAATTTATAATGGAAATACAAATTTTCACTTCGTCACCTCATAAACTTAGGAATAATCTAACTAGATAATTTTATGAAAAAGATAAAAATCATGAGTTAATTTATTTTCTATGTGGTTCATGAACCTTAGAGGTCAATGACTATAATGCTTGCAAAATATTTGTACTAGGAAGATTCACCAGAAGGGATCACTTCATGTTGGCTCAACCAAAGAGCATGAGAGGAGAGTGTCTATTGGAAATACTAAGAGGAGGTTAAATCAATATTCCTTTTCAATTGTTACTTTTACTAGTTAGATCACTTATATTTACAACACAAAATGAAAAATAAGAATAAATGCTTTTATTAATTTCTTCAATAAATCAAGTACAATATATGTAGAGCTCCAACCCCATATGAAGACGCCGATCTTCAATCTTCTAGGCTCCAAATTGTATTTTCCAAGCACCGACTTGGACTTCCAAGGCTCCAACCTTTTCAATTTTGAGGCACCAACCTGAAGGACTCCAGCCGTATATTTGGTTCAGTCTCCGACTTGGTTTCTTGAGGACTTTGATCCTCTAGGGCTCCAATCCTATCCTCCAAAGCACCAACCTTGTCTTTTCGAGGCTCCAAACCTTACTTTACTTCATCAAGATGTATTTGGTTATACTTCACAGCTCCCAATGTCTTCATCAACGAGCTCTGTCAATATTCAACTTCAACAATGCCCTTGATCTCCAAAGCACTTAGCTCATCAATGAAAACTCTTTCTTCTCAGAAGGTGTCTCCACAACTCTTTATGTCACCCAAACAAAACTTCTTCAAGGTCATCTCATGATGGCTTCAATGCATCATGGTCTTCAATGATCTCCACAAATCTTCAATATGTTGCTTCACAAAGTTCTCCAACTTTGCCCTATTTTATTCTCAAGAGAAGACTTCAGCAAGCTCTAGATGTCCAATCCCAACAAATCAACACTTTGACCATGACAAGTACAACAACTTTGACCAAAGAAGCTTCAACCATGACAACTACAACAACTTCAACCACGACAACTATGGAAACTTCAACCATCGAAACTACGAAAACTTTTACCACAGTAGCTTCAACCACGGAAACTATGGAAACTTCAACTACGATAGATGCGATGACTTTAACCACGGAAACTACAACAACTTTTACCACGGTAGCTTCAACCATGACAACTACAGTAGTTGTGACCATGGCAACTATGTCAGCTTTGACCATAGAATCTATGGCAGCTTTGACCATAGAAACTACTGCAACTTTGACCACAACAGCTACACTAACTTTGACCATGACAACTACAACTATTTATACCACATAAACTATGACAGCTTCTTTGCTCCTAGCTCGAACCTATGGGAGACTATTTAACCCAAGAACAATTCCAGAAACTTGTCTTCCTTGATTTGCTAGGTTGCGGCTACTTCTCTACCTCTTGTCTTGTCTCCACCGAAAAATATGAGCTTGAATGGACGAATTTAGGTTTATATTTATAGTGGTTTTTCCCATATTCTAAGGGGACATGTCTCTTTGCCAAGGGTTATGAGCCTACTCAAGTCGGCTTGGACAGTTTGACAATTTTTGACATATGCTAATTTAAAAAATTGATTTCTCTTCAACTGTAAGGAATTACGAGGCAAGTGAGTACTAATTGGAAAGCTTATGACCTCCTATATAATTTGATATACTATTCCATTCAAGATATGACCTCGAATTATGGAAATTTTATTTTTCTTTTATCATATACATATTTTTTCATAACAACCCTGAATTTCTTTTATGGAATTAGAGAATCAAATGGATTATAATTTTTTCACTATTTTGACACGCTAGTGCATGTGATCTTCATGCATTAGGATTGCATACAAGGACTAGGGTTTCTTTGACATATTCATACATCTAGGGTTACTAGGTTAGGGCTTCATCACATGGGAATTATGAGCATCATTCAAAAAGGTTAGGATGCCTTTTCAATATGTCTTTATGAGCATCTTCAACAAGGTAACTTATTTATTAGGGCATCTCCAACAAAGCTTGGGAAATGCATATAAGAACAAGTTATTGGCTTGACATAATTAATGACTGACATGGCTAGCTTCAACAATGCAAACATGATATCATAATGACATCATTTATAGCGCTTCGTTATGGAAAAGTGCATCTAAAATTTCATTAATATACACATGCACCTAGGGTCTAGTCAAGTAGTTATGGTTTAGGTCTCCTAGGGTTTTCACAATATCTAGGGTTTGTTTCAACAATTAAACTATGATGCCATCGACGACAACTTTATTCAACAATCTCCCCCTTTTTCGTTGGTGGCAATATTCTCCCCCTTTGACATCAATGGAAAATGAGCTGCCCAAGTACTCCTCCTATCAAGTTGCTTCTTGACATGTTGCTCCATCATATTTTCTTCATCAATGATAGTACTCCATGATAGATATGTTGCTCCCCCTATCATGGTTCTCCTTCTTGTTATGCTTCTCTTTGCAAGTCCCTTTGTCATCATGCCTTTCTTTAATGGACTTGTTCCCCCTAAGCCTTTGCATGCTTTCTTAGAAATGGATGAGGTAGATGATGTTTGCATTTCTTCATATGATCAAACAATGGATTTTAGACTTCCGCGATCAACATTTTGTGTGGTTATATCTTCCAGATCCATCTCATTTTGTTGTTTTATGTATCAACGTTTTGACCCATCCTCAATGGTTCATCATCAAGAATTTAGATGTGTGAAGAAGTCACAGAAAGATGAGTAGGTAAGCTCTGACTTCTTCATTGAAATTTTTACCCTGTATAGTTCCAGTGTACGAACTTCTTATGATTTCTCCCTTCCGTATAGGTTGAAAATAATGGATTTGAGACTTATGCGATCAGCATTTTGTGTGGTTATATCTTCTGGGTCCATCGCATTTTTTTGTTTTATGTCTCGACGTTTCAAACCATCCTCTGTGGTTCATCATCAGGAATTTAGATGTATGAAGAAGTCAGAGAAAGATGAGTAGGTAAGTTTTGACTTCTTCATTGCAATTTTTACCCTGTATCATTCAAGTGCACGAAGTTCTTGTGATTTCTCCCTTATGTATAGGTTGAAAATAATGGATTTGAGACTTCTGCGATCAACATTTTTTGTGGTTACATCTTTCGGATCCATCACATTTTGTTGTTTTATGTATCGACATTTCGAACCATCCTCTGTGGTTCATCATTAGGAATTTAGATGTGTGAAGAAGTCAGAGAAAGATGAGTAGGTAAGGTTTGACTTCTTCATTGTAATTTTTACCCTGTATCATTCCAATGCACGAACTTCTTGTGATTTCTCCCTTCCGTATAGGTTGAAAATAATAGATTTGAGACTTCTACGATCAACATTTTGTGTGGTTATATCTTCCAGATCCATCGCATTTTGTTGTTTTATGTATCGACGTTTCCAACCATCCTTTGTGGTTCATCATCAGGAATTTAGAGACTTCTTCACACATCTAAATTCTCGATGATGAACCACAGAGGATGGTTCAAAACATCAATACATAAAACAACAAAATGCAATGGATCCAGAAGATATAACCACACAAAATGCTAATCGCAGAAGTCTCAAATCCATTATTTTCAACCTATACGGAAGGGAGAAATCACAAGAAGTTCATGCACTGGAATGATACAGGGTAAAAATTGCAATGAAGAAGTCAGACCTTACCTTCTCATATTTCTTTGACTTCTTCACACATCAAAATTCCTGATGATGAACCACAGAGGATGGTTCGAAATGTCGATACATAAAACAACAAAATGCGATGGATCCGGAAGATATAACCACACAAAATGTTGATCAAAGAAGTCTCAAATCCATTATTTTCAACCTATACGGAAGGGAGAAATCACAAGAAGTTCATGCACTGGAACGATACAAGGTAAAAATTGCAATGAAGAAGTCAAACCTTACCTATTCATCTTTCTCTAACTTCTTCACACATCTAAATTCTGATGATGAACCACAGAGGATGGTTCGAAACATCGATACATAAAACAACAAAGTGCGATGGATCCGGAAGATATAACCACACAAAATGCTGATCGCAAAAGTCTAAAATCCATTATTTTCAACCTATACGGAAGGGAGAAATCACAAGAAGTTTGTGCACTAGAACGATACAAGGTAAAAATTGCAATGAAGAAGTCAGGCCTTACCTACTCATCTTTCTCTAACTTCCTTACACATCTAAATTCCTGATGATGAACCATAGAGGATGGTTCAAAACATCAATACATAAAACAACAAAATGTGATGGATCCGGAAGATATAACCACACAAAATGTTGATCACAGAAGTCTCAAATCCATTATTTTCAACATATACTGAAGGGAGAAATCACAAGAAATTCATGCACTGGAACAATATAGGGTAAAAATTGCAATGAAGAAGTTAGACCTTACTTAATCATCTTTCTCTGACTTCTTCACACATCTAAATTCCTGATGATGAACCACAAAGGATGGTTCGAAACATCGATACATAAAACAACAAAATGCGATGGATCCGAAAGATATAACCACACAAAATGTTGATTGCAAAAGTCTCAAATCCATTATTTTCAACCTATATGGAAGGGATAAATCATAAGAAGTTCGTGCACTAGAATGATATAGGGTAAAAATTGCAATGAAGAAGTGAGACCTTACCTACTCATCTTTCTCTGACTTCTTCACACATCTAAATTCTTGATGATGAACCACAGAGGATGGTTCGAAACATCGATACATAACAACAAAATGCGATGGATCCAAAAGATATAAACACATGATCAAACAACTCCCCATACCTACATAAACTCTTTTAGCTCTTCTTTTTTCTCAAGACAAGAAATATTGTTGTCTTGTGATCAAGTTGAAGACATATTCAACAATGGATGTGTAGTGAAGACACAATATCATGATTTTCTTCAATGGAATTACTCCCAGTAGATGATATATCAAGAGATGATTATCCATGTGTGACTCATCAAGGGTTTCATAGGGCTCTTCACGGATAGCTTCTATAGGAATAGTCAATAATCACAAGCTCCCCCTATTAGTATCCTTTTTGGCCAAATTTTATCATCAAGGCTTGGAATATCATATCTGCCAAAGATGTACTCATTAGATCAACAACATGAGTTGATGTCTTGAGTGTTCAAGAGGCTTTCAGATCTAATTTGCTTCCTTCTCCATGATTGTGTAACTTTCTTCTCTGGCTTGGTTTTCATAGTTCTAGCTTGTGTAGGGATCCAAGTCAAGTTACAATCATGTGTCATATGTCCAATGTTATGGCAATTGAAGCACTATGTCTTGTTTATGAAAGAGTAAGCATGACTTCTTCTTGCAAAATTGTTTCTAGGAGATTGACAGGGACAAGTATATTTGTCTTTCTGATATGCCCTACAATCTTTTTCGATTTGTCCAAAGTTTGTTCAAGAATAGTTATAACCAAGAAATATAATTTGGTACGTGGGAGATGAATATTTCCTTGATGTACTTCTGAATTCTTTTTGCCTTGGGATTCTTTGATGATATTCATTTCCTTTTATATTCTTGACACCATCTGTAAGTCTCCTTGGAGTAGGATTTCTTCCATTGTTGTCTTGGCTCTTCTTCTTTCCTTTGTTGGAACTGGGAGCATCAACATTTCTTCCAGGCTTCCTCACATCCTTGTTGTTTGAAGCATTAGGGTTTGCATCATTCTTGCTTGAGGATTCACCTACATAACTCAGACCTGATTTATCGAGGGGATACCTTTGATGACTTGGGATGTCATCTAGTGTTTGAGAACTTTTCAAGTTCTTATTCAACATGTAAACTTTCTTTTTAAGAAAGACAATTTCTTCCTTCATTTTCTTGCATTATCCATCCCTATTTGATAGAATGATCTCCATTTCTTCCTTCATCTCTTCACATGATTGAGCCTTAAGAGAAGTGATTTATGATCTTAACATGGTGATGTCATCATACTTTTCTTCTATTTGGCACGTCATGGTGTTTCTCTCCTTTTCTTCTTCATAAACTTGTCCTTATACGAATTCCAAAGGTTCCATCACCTTCTCAACTCCTTGTGATTGTTTCCTTGCTTCTTCTAGTTGAGATCTAAGGGAGGAGATATCTTCCTTGTATTGATTAATATCTGCTTCAAGTTTGTTCAAGCTCTTAAGTCTTTGTTGAAGATGGCTTGACAAATTTTCTTCCCTTTTCTTTTCCTTATCCAACTGATTTGTTATGGATATGACTTCTTCATGATGATTTCTTTTGTTTTGCTGAAATTCCTCCTTAATTTTGGTGATATCCTCATCTCTTTCTTATGTTTGAAGCTTGAAAAGAACAAATTCCTTCCTTGTCTTGTCCTAGTCACCATCTTGTGCTTTCTTCTTAAGTTCCTCATTTTCCTTTTCCAAATTGGTAATCTCTTCCATGACAGCTATAAGTTTAGTGAAGATATCTTCTTCAAAGTATTCTTTACTTTTTTTATTCTAGGTCTTATATGGCGTTGATGTCATCACTCTTATTTTCAACTTCCTTGATGGGTTATGGATTTCCTTCTTGCTTTCCATCATATTCTTGACTAGAGGTCATGGTTAATTCTCCTTTTAAGTGCAGGTCATGAAGTTTGTCCCATATATCTTTTGTTGACAAACATTTTTCCAAATTGGCCTTTATATAATTTGGTAGCCCATTCAAAATTGCTTTCATTTCTCTTGTATTGTCCTCCTTGGATTCCTTGTCCATCGTCTTATCAGTAATCACTGATTGCCATACTTCAACACCTTAAGCCATTAAGAAATTTCTCATTCTTACCTTCCATACGTAAAAGTTTCCATTGAACAATGGAACTTTCCCAATTTGATTGTCTTCAGTTTTCACGGTTAAGGAAGAGACATCTTTAGGAGGATTGGAGGCTTTCTTCCTAGCTTTTCTATTTGTGTTCTAAGGATCTACCTTCAAGTTGTTAGGCTTTGAGTGAAGGTAATGCCTATGATACCAATTATTATAAATACTGAGAGGGGGGGTGAATTAGTATTCCTTTTCAATTGTTACTTTTACAAGTTAGATCACTTACATTTAGAACACAAAATGACTAATAAGAATAAATTATTTTATTAATTTCTTCAATAAATCAAGTACAATATATGTAGGGCTCCAACCCTAGATGAAGACAATGATCTTCAATCTCCCAAGCTCCAACCTGTATTTTCCAAGCACCAACTTAGACTTCCAAGGCTCCAACCTATCAATTTTGAGGCACCAACCTCAAGGACTCCAACCCTATATCTAGTTCAGGCTCCGACCTAGCTTCTTGAGAAGTACGATCTTCTAGGCCTCCAACCCTATCCTCGAAGGAACCAACCTTGTCTTTTCAAGGCTCCAACCTCTTAGGATCCAAACCTTACTTTAATTCATCAAGATGTATTTGTTTATACTTCACGGCTCCCAATGTCTTCATCAACGAGCCCTGTCAATCTTCAACTTCAACAATGCCCTTGTTCTCTAAAGAACTTAGCTCATTAATGACAACATTTTCTTCTCAAAAGGTGTCTCCACAACTCTTCATGTTACCCAAACAAAGCTTCTCCAAGGTCACCTCATGATGGCTTCAATGCATCATTGTCTTAAATGATCTCAACAAATCTTCATTATGTTGCTTCACAAAGTTCTCCAACACCGCCCTATTATGTTCTCAAGGAAAGACTTCAACAACCTCTAGTTTTCCAATACTAATAAATCAACACTTCGACCATGAAAACTATGAAAACTTCAACCATGATAGGTTCAACCATAGCATCTACGGCGACTTCAACCACGAAAACTATGACAACTTCGACCATGGAAAATACGACAACTTCAACCATAGTAGCTTCAAACACAGAAACTATGCCAACTTCAACTATGGCAGTTGTGACAACTTCAACCATGATCTACAGAAACTTCGACCACGGTAGCTTCAACCACGACAACTACAGTAGTTTCAACTACGAAAACTACGGCTTCTTCGACCATGGAAACTACAATAACTTTGACCATGGCAACTACAACAACTTATCTGCTTCTAGCTCGAACCTTTGGAAGACTATTTAACCCAAGAATAATTCCACAAACTTGGCTTCCTTTCTTTTCTAGGCTACAACTGCTTCTCTACCTCTTGTCTTTTGTCCACTGAAAAAGCTGAGCTTGAATGAATGAACTTAGTTTTATATTTATATTGGTTTTTCCATATTCTAAAGGGACACGTCTCTTTGCCAAGGGTTATGAGACTACTCAAGTTGGCCTAGACAGTTTAACAATTTTTGACATATGCTAATTTCAAAAATTGATTTCTCTTCAACAGTAAGGCATTACGAGGCAAGTGAGTACTCATTGGAAATCTTATGACCTCTTCTATAAGCCGATATAGTATTCCCTTCAAGATATTACCTCTAATGATGGAAATTTATTTTTTCTTTCATCATATGCATATTTTTTCATAACAACCCTCTTAAAGAATTTATTTTATGGAATTAGAGCATCAAGTGGATTAGAATTGTTTCACTATTTTGACATGCTAGTGCATGTGATCTTCATGCATTAGGATTGCATACAAGGACTAGGGTTTCTTTGACATATTCATACATTTAGGGTTACTATATTACGGCTTCATCACATGGGAATTATGAGCATCATTCAAAAAGGCTAGGGTGCCTTTTCAATATGTCTTCATGGGCATCTTCAACAAGGTAACTTCTTTCTTAGGGAATCTCCAACAAATCTTGGGCAATGCATATAAGGGCAAGTTATTGGCTTGCCATAATTAATGACCAACATGGCTAGATTCAACAATGGAAACATGAGATCATAATGACATCATTTGTAGTGCTTCGTTATGGAAAGTGCATCTAGAATTTCATTAATATACACATGCACCTAGGGTCTAGTCAAGTAGTTAGGGTTTAGTTCTCCTAGGGTTTACACAATATCTAGGGTTTGTTTCAACAATTCAACTATGATGCCATCAATGAAAATTTTAATCAATAGTGTCTAGATAATTGAACTCATCACCTATAAATAAAAAGGGTTTTTTAACAAAAATGAATCAACAAATTGAGCTAACCCTTGAGACTTAAAAATCATAGAGTTAATGATTAAAAGAATTGTAAAGTTTTCCATTAATTCTTTTTTATAATTTTTTTTTTATTATAATTATGTGACTTTATTTTTTTTAATATAAGAAAATATATCCTAAAGTTTATTATGGTATTTTAGTTATATCCATAAAAACATCCTAAAAATATAACATAGAATGGATATTTAAGGAATGAAGGAACGAACATATCATTAACATTTCAAAGGCATGCTCACATTTTATTGAGCGAGTCTCTTAATTTTATCTTAATATAAATTATAATCAAAGTGAAAAGCATGCTCACATTTTAATGAGCAAGTCTCTTAATTTTATATTAACATAAAGTATAATCAAAGTGAAAAGGTCAAATGCTTTAGAGTGTAAATCCTAATAATTGAATTTATTTTAATATTAATTATAATTTATGAAGATTCAAATAAATAATCATGTGTATTTAATTTTTTATTGATTTTTAAAGATATGGTATAAATCCACGAAGTTGGACTTTCCATGTAGATGTTTTCACAACATAATTCCATCATCATTGATACATACCTAGGTAGTCATGTGTGCAAATAGGAGTGCATTGACAAAAAATCAAGGAGATTCACATGAGGAGACACATGATGGGTGGATGAGTAAACTAAAGAAACCTCGAGAGCTCCACACTTGTATTACACTTTAGAGGTGTAAGTTGGTTGCATTGGACATGTGGTTATGCCAAGGAGCTTTCCCAAGCATATACTAAGTTGAGTTACATATATCGAAGGATGTCACAAATCCAATTGAATTCTTAGACTACAAGAGTAGAGGCATGAGGAGGATTGAGAGGTACACCATTAGTTTTGACAACTATATGGGTAGCATATCGATGTTTATAGATGAGGATGTTGCATGACCATTTGATTGGGTAAGTGGAATGATAGCCCTTAATTTTGACAATGCGCTTGATGTATGGCTTTATTAGGTTGAGACTTCAAGTGAATGGCAAGTGGTAACACCATGGGTTGATGAACCAACATGAGGAGAGTATATGGAGCATGGTGTGTAAGTGAAATAAATGAGTGGGCTAGGGGTCAAATAACAAAATATGAATGTAGAACATGTGAATCCACAAGTTACTAACAACTAAATTAATGTGTGTAGGTATGAATAATAGACACACATGTTGGCTAGTATTGAAATCGTGAAACACTCCAAATGGATGGGTTGGATGGTATCCCCAAAATAGAATCCATGCAACACCTATATATATCCATTCAAGTGAGAAGTAGAGATAACAACAATTTGACTAACATAGATCACATTAAAAACAAGAGTCACATGGGGTGATCTAGCCTTGACATTCGGTAAAGGATTATATTGCAAGAGTCTAGTGGGGAAATGAATAAAGAAGGGTGTAGAGAAGTCGCATGACTTAGTTCTTCTTACGGGTGCACCACCCAAAAGATAATGGGTTGGATGAGTGGCGATATGTGATAATCTTATATGTGTTTGTAAGAAAAAAAATGGCACAACTTTGTATTTAGGATCTTCATGACTCTCAGTTTGTATCATTTTCTATGAGCCTTGGATCTTTTCTATTTCCTTTGTACTTGTTCAAAAAAGAGGGGGTGTTAGGTTGAGTTAGGCTACCCAAGTTAAAAATACTTTTGCGCATATGATCTTGTATAGTGTGGTTATGTTCTAATTCCCTTACATAGAATAATTGTGAATTTAATAAATACAAGTGTATAAGATAACAATTGTAACACTATTGTGATTGAGTAGGCATAGTTTGAACTTGTGCACTTTTGGGTTGGCCAAACTAGCAAAGATGAAACAAATTGTAGTGTTTGATGACCTATAATGATGTGCAACTTGGGAGTACCAACTTGAGGAGATTGTGGAGGAACAATAGGTGGTATTAGTGAAATAAATGGATTGACTTGAAATACCACTACCACTCTCATGATAGGTGCTCTCATAGTGCATTTGTGAACAATTCCGTTTCCATGAAAAATAGTTGTAGCGAACGATCATAGGTAGTGATAATTGACGCATAGAAAACAAAGCTTGAGACAAATTTCATTTTGTCAATCAAGATGATTTCATGATGTGGATGAATGATAGGAACAACATGAAAAATTGTAGAATGATACATGGTGATGTGAGTTGGCAAGTTAAATTAAAAGTAGTAAAGTAAAGCCTATCCTATATTATGGAAATTTATACATGAAAGAATTCATGGGAAGACAAGGTCACAAATTTGTTGGCTAAAGTTTATGCTTAGAAAGCATCGAAGATGGATGGATATCAGAAAAGAATAACTTGTGTCAATGACACCATTGCCAAGGAATGACCTCTCCATTTGAAGAGAAGATCAAGAGCTACATATGTTTAAGGGAATAATTTGTAGATAATTGTTCCAAGGCACATATTTGGCCAAAACATAGAACAAATCAAAGTATTGTGTCAATATAGATCTAATAACCTTGAAGAATAAGTGTTGTTTGCAAACTAGTTGAAGAAGAAATGAAAGATAGAGTTGTTGTTGAAATAGAATGGCCCCATCAACATAAAAGGAAAGGTGAGCTTCCTATATGTCACTTTTTTTGACAAAATGATTATATGAGTAGGTTTCCATGGAGTGATAGGTTGGTTGGATCAAGTGAGGATGCAAACATGCTAGAAGCTAATCCACTTGAAGAAGAACACTCACAATTTTGTATGACCGAGAAGGGAAAACTACTTAAATTCTAACTATGCTAAATATTGCATTATTTGAGCAATTTTCCATTAAAGGGAAGGTACATTTTATTGGTACAAGATGAGGAGATATTACAACCACCAAAGAAGGATACATTATCCCTCCAAAGTAAGTTCCATCCAATGGGGGATTTACCTTGTTAACCAATACCTTATCATGCTCATTAATAAAATGGGGTTATTTAATTATGAAAAATAAAGTCAATATATTGTAACTATAGTGGGTATTGGGGGTATGGTGGGGTGTTTATAGATACCAGGGGGTATAAAAATGGGTACTAGTAAAAGTAAGGGGCCTTTTGTTGGAAAGATGTTATGAGAGAGACATTTTGAGAAACAAAAATTGGGATATATTTATCAATATCTAGTGAAATTAGAGGTATTAAATAATATCCAACAAACACACATGTTATACACAAGTTCACTAAGTGAAGACCTTGTGTCCCACCCTAACTACTTTCGAAGGAGGTTCTTAATATAATAGGAACACTTTAATATTTCATGCAATAAATGAAGAAAATGGAAAAGGTATATATGTGAAGAAAGAAGAGTTGGCTCTTCGGTTTTTGCATGTGACAATTATGGGTGGGAAGGTGGTTGTGGTTATAGGCATTGATGCCACTTATATTTGCATCAATGAGAAGATGGTGAAGTATCTCATTGTGATCTAGAATAGGAAAAGAGATTGTGCAAAGTGGACAACTTAAAGGTAAAGCTAACCTTCGACCTACTTTTGTCAACATCTGATTGAATAGGTGGTTGTTCTCATCATATGGAATTGACAAAATTTTCATTGGATGACTATTTGATGACATTGCAACAAGAATTCTTCAAGATATCATAGGGAATTTCATTGATGATGACATATCATTTAGTGTACTTGGATAAGGGAAAGGCATCAAGCATACCGATGGTGAGGAAGAGCAAGCTTGAATATAGATCATAGATTTCTATGATTAAGTTATCTAGAGGTGTTTGTAGGGTGATGAATGGTCCTCACACCATGATATCATAGTATAGTGGAAAGCATATCATTTCCACCATGTATCAAGAGAAGTAGATGTTGGAGAATGTGGGAAATATAACATAGTCTCTTGTAGGGAGATTAGGCTTATTACATACTCATCGACAACTACAAGGAGGATATGAGGTTCACTCCATACTTATGACCACGATGGAATGAAACAATCAATGAAAGTCACCACCAAGGAATCTAATATAGTGGAGTTCACCCAATATCCTATAAAGAGGGTTGGAACAAGTGTAGTAGTTGAGAGTGTGGAGTCTTTTACTCAACCTGACTTGAATGAAGATGAAGAGGTAGAAGAGGAAGATAAGGATCCCACAATCATCGTGAACTTTTGTAGGAAGGCCATGAGCATATATGGTATTCATCTAAAAACATAATGACTTGTGAAGTTGGAATATTCAGTAAAGGAGGTCTAATTGGTCTTAGAATACTTGTGGATAAAGTGTCACTTAACCACAACGATTTCTTGGAGTCTCGGTGGAGAAATTCAAGCCTATGTTTATTGAGAATAGATGTAAACATATGGATTTTCATGAAAGGAAATGCACCCTTGATCCCTCAAGGTAACAAGAATCATAGAAGTATTGAGCAAGCTAAGAGGAGGAGTAACTCCACCATTGGCATGATGAGGGGTTCAACAATCTAAGGACATAGGAAGGTAGACAAAATAGAGTGTATTTTGGCATGAGGATGTAAGTTTTCATGAATTAAGCATGATTATTGAATTATCTACCCAACTAGATCAAAGCATGGGGGAGCCCAATGTGTAAAGAGATGTCTGAGACAATTGAAGTACACATGCAAGAGTATGTCATGGAGGCTTGGACAAAGTGAATTCTTAGAGTTGGATACTTGGTAACAAGTTTCTATACAAACATTCTAGTTGATAGACTTGGATATTCAAGTTTGTTAGTTACAAGGTTGATAAGGATGACAATGTGCTTGGAGTGGTTGAGGAGGTCTAACCCCTGAGCTAGACATGGCCTATAGACATGTGTTATGACACAATAAAAAAGGCATGCATCCATACCTAGATAGTTGTGCAACATCATCCATTCATACCTAGATAGTTGTGTGTGCAAATAGGCATGCCATGGCCAAAAACCTAGGGGGTTCTCACGAGAAGCCACATAATGGGTTGATGAGAAAACCAGATAGATCTATGGAGCTCCAAACTTGTCTTATACTTGAGAGGGCCAGCCTCATAGCCTTGGGGATATGGTTACACCAAGGGACATAGACCAAGCATGGACCAAGTTGAGTTACATACATTGAAGGATGGCACAAACCAACTTGGATGCTTAGAACACATGAATAAAGGTGGGAGGAGGACCAAGAGCTACACCATTGATTGCGATGATTGGGATGATTCACACAACTAATCTTGTGTACGAGGTTGGGGCATGACTATTTGAGTTGGCTAGAAAAGTGCTTTCCCATGAGTTGGGGAACAAGTTTAGAATGTAGATGTACTAGGTGATACTTGGAGTGCATGGCAAGTGGTGGCACCAGGTGTTGATGAATTGTCATGGAGAGAGCATAAGAAGCATGGCATGCTAGTGAAATGAACAAGCAAATGAGGGGTCAGTTAGACAAAGGATGGGCACAAAACAAAGGATGCTACAAGTGGCTAACAAGAATGCAAGCATGCATGAAATAGAAAAATAAACACCCATATGAACTAAGTAACAAAAATGCAAGCATGCATAAATTAGAAAAATAGACACCCATGTAAACTAACTAACAAGAATGCAAGCATGCATGAATTAGAAAAATAAACATCCATGTGAACTAACTAACATGTTGTAACGATGACACATTCCAAATATATGAGGCATGCCCACAATAGGAACCATGTGACAACATAAATACATCCATTCAAGTGAGAAGTGGAGAAAACAACAATTCGACTAACACAACTCACATACACAAGAGTAGCATGAGGTAATCTAGCTAGCTGCAGCAATAGGTAAAGGATTATAGTGTGAGAGTCTAGTGGGAGATGGATATGCCATCGATGAAATAAGTACCTATGGCCATGGCCCATTATACTATGTGGAAAATGATATCTCATTGGGTCACTGCTGTAATATAGTGTATACTGGTCGTTGTCAGTGGTTCACTGGTTTGTTGGATGGTGTCCATATATGTTGTTATTAAAATGATTTTGTGATTCGACACGGCAACTACTTTCCATGGACATTTTTCTGCTACTGTACTGATGGTTATGTCTACGAGTAATACTATTGTCTTCCTGCAATTTTACTTGCAGCTAGCTGACTACGAGTTTCGATCATTGAGTAGTCCGTCTGGATTGCAATAACGTGGGAATGCCATTACGTATATAGATAAATAATTGATGATGTTATTTTTTGAAGTGTTTTGGTCCAGATTTGTTGATAGGTATTTTACCAAACGTGTGTTTGGTTAAACCATCTATATGTTCAAGTAACAGGTTAAAAGTTGGGCTTGATTCTCTGTTCAAAAATTGAAAACGAAATATTTCACGCCTATAACTTTACAAGTAACAGGATTTAATATTGGCATTCTGATTAAATATTTCATCCTGCCTTCGTGAAAAGTAAAATATAATAATCATTGTAACCGAAAAGAACCGCCCCTGTATGATAACAACAACCAAGGTCACGATCTGATACAAGTTCTGTGATCTGCCATTATCATTACGTGTAAAGGTCAATTTCGATAGACCAAATTTGGTGCAGAGAAAAACGAGAATAGCAAACGAATTCTTCCCTAACATGCACCTGAAGAACAATTGACAGAGACAGCTATAAAAGAATGCAGGTTGGCAGGCAATGGTTGAAATGATCCAGGGATGTAGCTGGGGATAGAAGTAGCATAATGATATTAGGAAATATTTGTTAAATATTTATATAAATTATTTTTCTATTTTAAAAGTAATGATTTTAGTATAATTATTTATTTTATATTTTGATAGTTTAATGAGGTTATATTTTATTTTTGGTAATTTAATGAGATGAAGTTTTTATTAGAAAAATAATGGAAAATCTGGTATGATTTTGATAAAATATGGTGAAATTTTTTGGAAATTTGGGTTATAACTGTCAAGCTTCAAGAGTTTGGGTGCCCCAAAGGTTTTAGCCAGAAAACAATGGAAAATCCTCCAAGATTTTGAGCAAATTAGGCAGCAATTTTTGGAAATCCGGGTTATAGCTGTCAAGCTCCATGGTTTTGGGTGCCCCAGGGTTCTTGATGGTGCTCAATCTATTTCCACCATCAAAAAAATAATTCAAACATTCGTATGATTAGATTTATTGAAAATATTTCACAGTAAACTATTTGAAGACTCCCACTACCAGATTTAAAAAATAAATAAAAATAAAAATAAAAAACAATTTACGGAATTGTCCTCTAGGCCTAATTGTTATGTGGATATACAAAGCCTTATTTATTTCATGATTTAGAAAATTTTCCATAACTCAATTGAAATTGATAGTGGAGACATCCATCACTTGCTCCTATCAGCGAATGCAAATTAGCTCATTAATGTTAAGGAAAACTAGATCATTTATTAGTGATTATATTTTCACTTTTGACAAATACCTTTGGATTTAGAAGGTCAACCTATTTTTTTATATTTAAAAAAAATTAATTGTTATTCAAATATAATAATTTTATATCTACATTAAATAAACATACACTTAAAAAATAAAGATAAATTTAGAAATACAAACTAATTAATATTTAAAATTTCTTCAACTGAGTTAGGAAAGATGATGACAGCTTTCATGTGTAACTATATCATTATAAACATCTTTCAAGTGTGATAATATGATAAATATTTAAAAGAGAAGTTACCTCACTTATCAACCTAATAATTATGATGATAAAATTTTAATTAAAAGAAACATTATTCAGCCTGTCAACCTAATCAGACATGACAGGCATACGACGAATTCTTTGATCACGTGCACTTTAACAATAAACTAAGTCCCGGTGCGAATTATTAAAGAGCTCAGGTTGTCATGAGAATCGTTGAGAATGAAATGTTTAATATATGAGTAGGTTTTTGGGCGCTGCAAGTCTGCACGTTCCATCTACCATCACACACATCCATCGCAGAATTACTGTGACACGCAACCCACTAAATAGGTTATATCTTTGATAGCAGATCCGTCCTCCATCTTATATAGAAACCCACCCCCACCTTTTTCATGGTGTTAATACAAAATGTTGTAAGCAGTATTGTCGTACAGTTATTCTTGTGGGGTTCTTCCTTGGAATTTCAGAGAGTTTTTCCGATCTATGTTTGTGCATCTATGCTTCGTTTCTGTTAGGGTTTGTGAACTAAAGCTTGCTGAGTTCCATGGTTGAATGTCCTCACGGGTTCCCCGACTGCATATTTCGAGTGCTCATGGAGTATTTCCCTGGCCAATTAACTTAAAAGCTCCGCAGGTCCTCTGTCCTTCCGCCTAAAATAAAATTATTGTTGAAAATATAATTCCAACTGCCGCCTAGTCAAATAGCATTTAATTCAGCAAAACCGCCATGAGTTTATGGCACCGCTTTTCACAAGTTGGTGGTATTCTCCGGAGGGGCAGCTATAGTGTATACCCATCGACACCTGGCTCAAGTATTTTTTGAAAACCACTTTTTTCCGAGAACATAAATTTTGGTAAGAAAAGTCCATGTGATATTGTCAACAACCCTCCGATCAACTATTGATACAAGTCTACAAAATGAACTTGGGTGAAGTGAAAGTTTTTTTTGTTTTGACCACTAGGTTTAACAGTAAAATAATTAATGAATTTAATCAGGTCATTAAAGGTTAGTAAAACTTTAATTTTATTATAGGTAAATGTTTTTAATTTTAATGTTTTTAATATGTACGCTAGTATGAGTCATTAAAAAATATATTGTAATTTTTTTTGTGGTTCATATATGCAATGTAATGTGAAGCAAAAAAAATGAAAACGTAGGAGTGTCTGAGGTAGTTTGCAACGAGAGATAAAAAAAAAAAAGCTTGTTGGAAAATTGAAATGTATTGCAATGAAGTGAAGTGTGCAACACTGTGAATGTTTTTTTGGTTGAAATGTAATGTAAGGAATTACATTTACAACAGTAAATGTAAGAAATGTTTTATTTACAGTAGTGTGTTAATTTTTAAGAAACAGAGTATTACTAAGACAGTAAATTTCTTTTTGGAGCTGGTGTAATCCCTTTGTGTGAGGAAGAAGTTTGTATCACGAATTTTATTAATGAATACTAGTTTTATTTGTATGTGAAAACTCTGTCTGCTCAGAAATTTTTTTTGCTTCCGTGTATTAAGATCCTGTGGAGAAAACAGAGCATTGTTTTCTGTTCTTTTATGTTTGAAATTACCAAAAATTTCCAGCATGGTATCAGAGCTTTTCCAGGCTCTTTGACGGTGTCAAAGAAGCTGAAGGAAGGATTTTTTGTTGCACCAGATTCTCGAGCAGAGTGAAGACTCAGTCAAAAAAATCCAAAGTATTTCTCAAGTTTTTTTGTGTTGTTGTTGAAGATACTCAGTGATTTTTAAATACACAGTCAAGTATTTGAAGCATAGTTTAGAGTGCTAGAATGGCTAGCTCCAGCACTAGCATAGTTTAGAGTGCTAGAATGGCTAGCTCCAGCACTAGCATGGGTATCTGTAATACCCAGCTCCCACAATTTAATAGGAAAAACTATGACTATTGGGCAATAACCATGAAAGCCCTGTTTGCGTCACAAGACTTATGGGAATTTGTTGAGGATGGATTTGAAGAACCAGCGGATGAAATGAGTTTAATAACTTGACTCAGGCAGAGAAAGAACTGCTGAAGAGCTATAAGAAGAAGTATTCTAAAGCCCTCCTCTTCTTATATCAAGCAGTGCATGAGAGTGTGTTTCCAAGGATAGCAGCAGCCGAGACATCCAAATAAGCATGGCAAACTCTCAAGACAGCCTATAAGGCTTGGAGAAAGTGAAGACATCAAAACTACAGTTGCTGAGGAGAGATTTTGAGAATCTTTGCATGAAGGAGTCAGATAATATTGATTCATTTTTTACACAAGTAATTGGTCTGGTCACATAGATAAGGTCTCATGAAGAGATTCTTGAAAAAAGGAGGATTGTGGAGAAACTATTGAAGGTCCTACCTTCAAAGTTCAATGTGATTATCACCACCATAGAAGAAACAAAAGATCTCACAAATTTCTTAGTTGATGAACTACATGGATTATTGATAACACATGAGCAGAGATTGAGTAGAAATGAAAACTCATCTTTAGAGCAAGCCTTTAAGACCCAGATGTCTTTTAGAAGAGGAAGAGGTCAAGGCAGAGAAAACAAGAGAAGAAGAGGCAGAAGCCAAAACAGAGGTGGAAGAAATAGTCCAGCAAACACTCAAGAAAGAGGCAGCAATCCAAATCAGAACCAAGGCCAAGGCAGCAACCAACAAAGTGGACAACATCATGCTCAAGAACAAAGGTATGAAAAATCCAATGCCCAATGTTATTATTGTAAAAAATATGGGCATTATGCAAATGAATGTAGGAAGAAGCAGCATGATATAAATAACAGATCTAGTGCAAATTTCACTAAAGAAAATATCAGCCAAGATAATTTATTTTTAGCGTGTAATATAGCTGAAACAAAGAGTGATGATATATGGTTTCTACACTCTGGTTGCAGTAACCATATGACAGGAAACATAGCCTTGTTTTCTAAGTTAGATTAGAGTGTGAAGTCACAAGTCACACTTGGCACTGATAGTAAAGTTTTTGTTATGGGAAAAGGAGAAGTAAATATCCTAACAAAGAAAGGTGAAAAGAAAACCATAACAAATGTCTATTATGTTCCTGGAATGAAGTATAACCTCTTAAATATTTGGCAGCATGTTCAAAAGGGGTACAATATTTTCTTTGAGAATGATGTATGCACCATCATGGATAGAAAACCCAGCAAACGATATATTGCTAAAGTGAAGATGACAAGGAACAGGATGTTCCCTCTCAGGATAAAAGTAGATTTGAAAGATGGAGTTGAAATTGCAGCAATGACACAAGAGGCTTTCCAAAGCGAACCAAAGGATGAAAATTGGTTTTGGCACTTGAGATTTGGACATCTCAACTTTGAAGGTCTTAATTTGTTAAACATAAAAAGAATGGTAAGAGGATTACCGTTGATAGAGAAACCAGACAGCCTTTGTGAAGGTTGTATTTTGAGGAAATAACACAGAGAAATTTTTCCATCAGGGAAAAGCATAAGGGAAAAAGCACCCTTAGAGATTGTCCACTCAGATGTATGTGAACTGATGCAAACTCCATCACTTGCAGGCAGCCTCTATATACTAACTTTCATTGATGATTTTACAAGAAAAACTTGGGTATATTTTTTGAAGAACAAAAGTGAAGTGTTTGAAAATTTTCTCAATTTCAAAGCACTTGTAGAAAACCAAAGTGGGCTGCATATCAAAATTCTAAGAACTGATAGAGGAGGTGAGTATATCTCCAAATAATTTCTACATTTTTGTAAAGAAAATGGAATTCACAAACAATTTACCACTAGGTACACTCCGCAGCAAAATGGAGTAGCTGAAAGGAAGAATAGGACAATCATGGATATGGCGAGGAGTATGTTAAAGGCAAAGCATTTGCCAAATGATCATTGGGCTGAAGTTGTACATTGTGCAGTGTATATTTTAAATAGATGCCCTACAAAAGTAGTCATGAACAGAGTACCGGAAGAAACATGGAGTAGGAGAAAGCAAAGAGTCACTCACATGAAAGTTTTTGAATGTGTGGCTTATGCACATATTCCAGATCAGCTAAGGAAGAAGTTGGACAACAAAGGGGAGAAATGTATTTTCATTGGATACAGTGAGGAATCCAAAGCTTACAGGTTGTATAACCCATCCACCAAGAAGTTTTTTGTGAGCAGAGATGTTCAGTTCATTGAAGAGGAAGCTTGGGATGAAAGCATAGAGAAAACAGTAAATGTTAAAAACTCTATGTCACATGATGAAGATGATGAGGAGATGGCTGAAATACATCCCCAAACAGTAGCGCCAACACAAGGGCAACAAGAGACACCCTTGAGGAGAACTGAAAGTGCTTCTTCAAGTACATCACAAGGAGGAAACTCAAATGCATCTTCAAGCACTTGTACACCAAATGAAAGAGGTAAGAAGTTCAGAAATTTAAGTGACATTTATGATGAAGGTATGAATTCTTTGTTTGCTTTATATTGTCATGTTGATGACCCTATTCATTTAGAAGATGCAATTAAGGATAGGAAATGGATAGAAGTTATGGATGAGGAGATCAATGCCATAGAAAGAAAGAAGACATGGGATTTAGTTGAACTGCCAAAAGGAAAAGAAGTCATTGGAGTTAAATGGGTTTACAAGACCAAGAGTAATGTTGAAGGCAAAATAGAAAGATACAAGGCAAGATTTTTTGTCAAAGGATGTAAGCAGCAGTATGGGTGAAACTATGAGAAAACTTTCACACCGATTGCAAGAATGGAAACTGTGAGAGCAGTGTTGTCCATAGCAGTACAAAACAAGTAGAAAGTTTACCAAATGGACGTGAAGTCAACATTCCTAAATGGAGTGTTAATGGAGGAGGTTTACATTGAACAACGTCTCAGCTATGAAAAGAAAGGCCAAAAGCACAAAGTGTGCAGATTGAAGAAAGCTCTTTATGGGATGAAGCAAGCACCAAGAGCGTGGTACAGTAGAATAGATTCCTATATACTTGAAAATGGATTTGAAAAGTGTGAGGGAGAACCCACCTTCTACATCAAATAAAAGGATGTTAAAATTTTAATTGTTGTGTTATATGTTGATGATGTTATTTTTACAGGTAATGATGATTATCTTATTGAGAATTTCAAAGCAGTCATGAAAGAGGAATTTGAGATGACTGACATGGGTTTGCTGAGATACTTCTTAGAAATAGAAGTGGAACAAAGTGAAAATAGGATTTTTATCTCACAGGCAAAATATGTTAATGAAGTGTTAAAAATATTTAATATGCAGGACAGCGAGGCAGGATTCACTCCCACAGTGATGGGATTAAAATTCAGCAAAGAGGACAGCAGCAAGGATTTTGATCCTAGTTTGTACAAGAACATAGTTGGCAGCCTCATGTATTTCACTGCAACTAGCCGGATATAATCCATGTTGTTAGTTTAATTTCCAGATTCATTGAGAGGCCAAAAGAAGGACAATGGAAGGCAACAAAAAGAATTCTGAGGTATGTTAAAGGTACTAAACGATTTGACATTTTATATACTACTTCAGAATGTTCAGATTTAATTGGATATGCTGATAGTGACTGGGTTGGAAGTTTAGATGATCGGAAAAGCACATCCAGTTATGTTTTTCACATGGGTTCAGGAGCTATTTCATGGGCTTCTAAAAAACGGCCTATTGTAGCGTTGTCTATAGCAGAGACAGAATATGTGGCAGCTACAGCAACAACATGTGAAGCAGTTTGGATGAGAAGGATGTTAAGGAACTTATGCCAAGAGAAAACAAAAAGAACTGTGATTTTTTGTGATAATAGATTAGCTATTGCATTAACCAATAATTATGTGTTTCATAAGAGAATGAAACACATTGACACAATATTTCATTACATCAAAGAATTGGTAAACAATGAAAAAATTGTTTTACAACATTGCAGGACTCAGGAGCAGGTTGCAGACATTCTAACCAAGCCTTTGGGACAGAAAAGTTTTGAATTTTTGAGGAAATGTCTGGGTATGACTGATAACCCAATAGTGGAAATTAAAGGGGAGTGTTGAAAATATAATTCCAACTGCCACCGAGTCAAACAACATTTAATTCAACAAAACTGCCATGAGTTTATCGCACCGCTTTTCACAAGTTGGTGGTATTCTCCGGAGGGGCAGCGATAATGTACACGGATTGACACGTGGCTCAAGTACTTTTTGAAAACAATTTTTTTCCGTAAACTTCGGTAAGAAAAGTCCATGCGATATTGTCAACAACCGTCTGATCAATGAGGGATCAATAAGGGGTAGATCAACTGTTGATATAAGCCTGCAAAATGAACTTGCATGGAGTGAAAGTTTTTTGTTTTTGACCGCCAGGTTTAGTAGTAAAATAATTAATGAATTTACTCTGGTCAGTAAAGATTGGTAAAACTTTAATTTTACTATTTGTTTAATTCACAGGAAGTATAGGCATAGGTAAATGTTTTTAATTTTAATTTTTTTAATATGTACGGGAGTATGGGTCATGTAAAAAATGTATTGTAATTTCTTTTGTATGGTTCATAGTATATGCAATGTAATGTGAAGCAAAAAAAAGAGAACGCAGGAGTGTGCCCAGCAGTGCGAAATAAAAAAATATTTGTTGGAAGATTGAAATGTATTGCAATGGAGTGAAGTGGGCAGCATTGTGAATGTTTTCTTTTGGTTGAAATGTAATGTAAAAAATTACATTTACAACAGTAAATGTAAGAAATGTTTTATTTACAGCAGTAGCTTAATTTAAAAAAAACAGAGTATTACTCTGTTGCATAGACAGACTAAATTTCTTTTTGGAGCTGGTGTAATCCCTCTGTGTGAGGAAGAAGCTTATATCAATCATTTTATTAAAGAATATAAGTTTTATTTGTATGTGAAAACTATGTCTACTCACAAAAAAAAAATTTGCTTCCTGGAAAAGACAAAGCATTATTCGCATTGTTTTCTGTTCTTTTTGTGTTTGAAATAACCAAAAATTTCCAACAAACAAAACATGCTACGATTTGGAATTTTTTCTGGTTACATTTTCCAGATAGCTCTTGTTTAAAATGTGGTGCAAAACTCAGAAAAATGGCCGAAATTACAAATTACGGTTGTTGAGGAGACTGCACAATCCTATGCAATAAGGGTTTTCAGATTTCAGATTGCAAATTCTGAAAGTAGAGGAGTTTTTCAGGAAGCTGAATAAACTGAAGGACTTTCATTGACAGAGATGGTTATATAGATTATAACCATGTTAATTGAAATTCGTAAAAATAGTTGTTACCTTCTCTGCCTACCCTCAAGCTATATTCGAGTCACTCATACTATATTCGAGAGTGCTGAGACTCTCCAACAAGGTATTCTAACGCGCCACAACTTTGGTCATCTGGTTCTTCGCAGTGGACTATGTGGAGAACCCAGAGTTTCATCTTCGGTGGAAGGATAGACGACTTGGCCAGGCTTCCAGGTAATTCGAGAAGGAAACACTGCATAAGCACTCGAAACTGTGCAGTCGGAGAACCCGTGAGAACATTCAACCACGGGTCCCAGTGGGCTGCACTTCACAAATCCTAACAGAAACGATGCATAGATGCAGAGGGGCGGTATCACTCTGGAATTTTATTGAACAGCCTAGAAGAGTAGAGAATAGGACAGTACTGAGGACAACAGATTGGGTTAACATCCAATTTAGATTTATTTGAGTGTTTTTATTTATGAAGAATAAAATCTTAGAGATGTGAAGAGTTTGAAGAAAACTTTATATTTTCATGAGATTTGTAGAGTTTTGAAGAGAAGTTTATGATTTTTTTCCTATATTTAAATTTTTATTTTATCATTATAAAGAAAAATATTGATATATTTTAATTTTCTTTTAAATTGAGAAATGTGGTTTGAATTATTTTTTTATTCTAATATTTATTTATATAATTATAAAACTATTTACAAATATCAAATAATTAATAATATTTATTAATTTTAAAATAAATAAAATGTATCAAAAAACTATATCAACCAAATTCATTAATATAAATTTAATGATGCTACTATATAATGTTTATATGAAAATGCCTCCATTAATAATTTGGTTAATGAAAAGTTTCATTAACCAAACTATTCAGTTAGTTACTTGAGTTTACATGCCACATCCTTGATCATTAATATATACTATTAGATAGGTATAAAAAGAAAACCATTTAATATAAATATCTCATCTATAAAGAAGCCACAATGTCACTTCTCATCGACCTATTCTCCAAAATTTCTACTTAAATAATAATAGCCATTTCTATTCTCCAAAATTTCTACTTAAATAATAACCACCTCTATAACACCAAGATCTCAGAAACTAAACTGAAATCGATATCTCAATTAATCTCTTCCCTTTTCCTCCACCCATCCTTCATAATCACAATATAAAAACTCATTAAGTAAAATGCTGCAAACAAAAGATTAAGTCAATCGCACATTTAACCTTAAAATTCATTAATTACAATATAAAAACTCATTAAGTAAAATGCTGCAAACAAAAGATTCAGTCAATCGCACATTTATCCTTCTGCACTTTCCATGCTCGGAGGTTTCACAGAAAAAACTTTTCAGCATTGGAAGCTTCACCCAAGAAACTTCTTATATTTGAAGACACTCTCCAAATAGTTATATGTTTTTTTGTTTTCATGTACATACCTTCCAGCATTCTACAATTATTTATCCATATAAAAGAAAAATAATAATTACGGAATTAAAATTAAAAATATATATTTTATTTGAAAAGTTAGCTGAGAAAAGAGATTAAATAATTTTATTATACTCACCAAGTTATATATATTATTAACAAATTTTTATGAATAAAATGTATAAATGTTTTGTATTATAACATATTGAGAGGAGTGGTTAAGTGTTAAGTTTTTAGTTTTTGGTGGATTTCTAGTATGAATTTTATAGAAAAATTTGTAACTAAATATTTTTTTAACTACATATATAAATTCAACACTTTAAAAAACCCTAATTTAATCATAGTATATTGTGCCTCTGGCTCCCAAATCTATCAAAATATTTTCAATATATCGTGTTGAATCAGTGAAAACAAATGTATATAAATAAAAGTCCACAGTTGGAAATGGTAGCGAAGGTTTTGTTTTGCAGGTCTAGAGAGGTGCTATCATTAGATAAAGAACAAACGCTACCCTAAATATATATACTATTACGGTGTTCCGAATTTGTCTTGGTGGTTGGGGAGAAGGAAAATGTTGTTAGACCAGAGCATACATAACACACAGTGGATTTATACTCAGAGACCTAGATGGCAATAGCAGAGAATAATTCAAAGAGACAGACAAATGGAGAAACAACAAGATTATTTAGTCAGAAACAACAGAATAGATAAAACAATCACTGGAGAACAAAAATCACTTCGCATTACATAAAAGGCTTGGGCCTTGGCTTACTTTCCTTGGCCAGAGAAATTACAAATTTATAGAGGTAGAAGAAGGATCTAGAATCATGTGTGTGATTCAGATGGAGATCTGGAATGATCTAGAAACCACTGGCAGTGTAGGAGGACCTAGAATCCTGGAGATCTAGAAAAATATAATCTAGAAGGATCTAGAATACTGCATGAATTTAGTTTCACACTTAACATTCTCCCACTTGAAGCCAAATAAGAGTTATCAAGACACACCGAGTCCTACCATGCCTCTACATAGCTCATGTTTATTTCGTGGTAGAATCTTAGTGAGCATATCAGCAGGGTTCCTATCTGTATGGATCTTTTCCAAGGATAATTGTTCTTCCTCCAACACATGCCGGATCCAATGGTACCCCAAGTCAACGTGCTTGGTTTTTGAATGAAATGTTGGGTTTTTCGCCAAGTGAATGGCACTCTGACTATCACAATATAACACATACTTGTCCTACCTTATTCATATCTCTCGTAGGAATCACTGCATCCACAACATCTCTTTACAAGCTTTTGTTGCAGCTATGTACTCTGCTTCTATTGTAGAGAGGGATACTATTCTTTGTAACCTTGACAGCCAAGATACTGTTGCACCTGCAAATGTATACAAATAACCTGTAGTGGATTTTCTGGTATCCATATCTCCAGCCGTATCTTCATCTGTAAATCCTTCAAGCACAGTCTCATCATGACCAAAACATAAACAATAATGACTAGTACCCTTAAGATATCTTAAAAGCCATTTTACAGCTTGCCAATGTTGTTTGCCTGGATTGGTAAGGAACCTGCTCACTACTCCCACTGAATATGCAATCTCTGGTCGTGTGCATACCATGGCATACATTAAGCTGCCAACTGCTGAAGCATAAGGAATCTTGCTCATCTCTTCTTTCTCCTTTTCATCACTAGGACATAATTCAGTACTCAACTTGAAGTGGGTTGCAAGGGGTGTACCAACTGGCTTGGCATCCTCCATATTAAACCTATCAAGAACCTTCTTGATATATTTTTCTTGTGACAGCCACAACCTTTTGTTTTTCCTATCACGCATAATTTGCATGGCCAATATATGTTGTGCTGGTCCCAAATCCTTCATTGCAAATTTGCTACCCAAATCTTTCTTCAACCTATTAATCTTATTTTTATCATGTCCAACAATCAACATGTCATCCACATATAGCAATAACATGATATACTTTCCTTGATCATACCTCTTAATATAGACACAGTGGTTAGCTTCCAACCTCTAAAAACCATGTTCCAACATGAATGAATCAAATTTCTTGTACCATTGTCGAGGTGCCTGTTTCAACCCATAGAGACTCTTCTTCAACCTACAAACTAGGCCTTCTTTTCCTTTATCTATGAAGCCTTTTGGCTGCTCCATATAAATTTCTTCCTCCAATTCACCATGAAGGAAAGAAGTTTTTACATCTAACTATTCACATTCTAGGTCTAAAGCAGCAACTAGACCAAGAATGACTCTAATGGATGACATTTTAACAACAGGTGAGAAAATATCAGTGAAGTCAATACCTTCTTTTTGGGCAAAACCTTTCACCACCAATCTTGCTTTATACCTCTCCTTCTTTTCGTCACCTTCATGCTTAATCATGTACACCCATTTGTTTTGTAGAGCCTTTCTACCTTTTGGGAGGTTTACCAACTCCCAAGTTTTATTTTCCTACAAAGAGTTCATTTCTTCTTCCATTCTTTACTGTGCTCGACTTTGCGAGCTTCTTGAAAACAATTAGGTTCACCTTCATTAGTCAACAAAATATAGTTTGAAGGAGGATACCTTTGTGAAGGCTTATGAGGCCTAGAAGATCCGCGAACCAACTATGTTGGTGCATTATCAGGTTGAATCTCCTATAAAGGTTCCTGCCAGATTCCTTCTTCTTGTTGTTTATTATTTTCCACTTGTTGTTTTTCATGCTCCTGAATTTGCTATTCATTTTCTTGCATTGGTGGGATGTTTTCCTGCTGCTCTTCAAACATGTTGATAACCTTCTTGACCTCCAACTCACCTATAGTCCTCTTGAACATTTCTAACTCATTAAATATAACATCCCTACTTCTAATAATTTTATGTTTGACTGGATCCCATAGACGATAACCAAGATCTTCATCCGCATATCCCAAAAAAATGTATTTCATAGATTTATCATCTAGCTTAGTTCTATTTTATTTTGGAATATGTACGAATGCTTCACATCCAAATATTTTCAAGTGAGAATAATTCAAATTCTTACCAGTCCAAACTTCTTCAGGGATACCACAATCCAAGGCTATAGTTGGAAATCTATTTATGAGGTAGCAAGCGGTCCTGACTGCTTCAGCCCAAAAATTCTTCTCCAAACCGGAATTGGACAACATACTTCGTACTTTTTCCATAATGATGCGATTCATCCCTTCTGCAACACCATTTTGTTGAGGAGTACCAGGCACAGTCTTCTCATGCTTTATGCCAAACCTGTTACAATATTTCTTAAATGCATTTGAGCAATATTCTCCACCATTATCTGTTCTTAAACACTTCAGCAATTTCTTAGTTTTTCTTTCAACAGCAACATGGAATTTTTGAAATATTCCAAACACTTCACTTTTATTTTTCATAGGATATGCCCAAACTTTCTTGGATGCATCATCTATAAATGTTACAAAATATGATGCTCCTCCTAATGATTTGATGTTAACAAGCCCAAACACATCCGAGTGTACCAATTCTAACACATTTTTCTTTCTGTCATATCCACCTCTAAGGAATGAAACCCTTCTTTGTCTACCATATATACAATGCTCACAAACATCAAGACTATAGGATTTCAAACCTGGCAATAAATTTTTATCAACAAGGATTTTTAAGCCCTTCTCGCTCATGTAACCCAAACGCTTATGCCACAGATCTGCTGAATTTCCTTCTTTTGTGATAGCAGCCAAATCTAATTTTCCTATCAATGTCTTCAATGTGTATAATGTTCCTGTCTTGGGTCCTTTGACCACAACCAATGCACCTTTGCTAATTTTCCAACCTCCTTTTCCAAAGCTTGTCGAATAGCCTTCATCATTAGTCGTCCAATAGAGATTAAACTCATGCACATTTCTGGTACATGCCTGACCTGTTTCAACAATATATCTTGTCCATCTTTCATTTTGATCTAGACATCTCTCACTCCAACAACACTGCAAAAATTATTATTCCCCAAATGCACTTTACCATAATCACTAGGATTATATGAAACAAAACTATCTTTGCATGGGGTTACATGGTGAGATTCCCCAGAGTCAAGGATCTAATCAAAGCTACTAATAGATGTATATACACATGCATCCTCTACTGAAACAGTAACAACAGATCACCATCTGTGGCTACAGCAGTAGTCTCACCTTCATTTGTGCTAGATGACTTGTGATTTGTACTAGACGGTCTTTGATCCTTTTTTCATTTCTTCCAGAATCGATATTCTTTCTTCATGTGCTTGGGTTTGCCACAATGAAAGCAGATTATCCTTCCTCTCCTTGATTTTGATTGGCCTCTCGATCTTGATCGCCCTTTGCCGGCCTCGATCCATTCTCCTACCATGATCAGCTAAAGCTAGAGCCTCTCCTCCCTAGTTTTCCGCAATTGACTTGTGTCACAGATCCTCATTCATTAAACTGCTACTGACATCATCAAACTTCAGGGTCCCTGTAATTGTTGAAGTGCTCATAGCTACAATTAAATTTTCCTAGCTATCTCGCATAGAACACATTAGCAAAATAGCTCTAATTTCATCATCTAAAATGATTTTAACAGAGGCAAGTTGATTAGTAATAATATTAAATGCATTCAAGTGCTCAACAACTGAAGCACCCTCCTTCATTTTGAGATTATAAAGCTTCTTCATCAAGAACACTTTGTTTGATGTTGTGTTCTTCTCATATAGATCATGGAGCTTCTTCCATAATCCTTCAGCCATCTTTTCTCCGGACACATTGAAATAACATTCTTTGCTAAATATTGGCAGATTGTTGCAATCGCCTTTCTATATATCTTATTCCACTCTTCATTTGTCATCAATGAGGGTTTCTTTATTGTGCCCTCAATCAGCAAATACTGATCCTTTAAAATCAGTATATCCTCCATCTATGATTTCCATAGGGAAAAATTAGCCCCACTCAACTTCTGCATATCTGTAAGTGTTGTCTCCATTTTCAAACAAATTCATGCCCCAAAACACAAAAAACTCCACTTAAAAATAAAACTTTAATTATTACTCTTTAAAATTTAGTAATAATGACCTTCCTCCTTTTAAAATACCCTTTTCAAAATTCATGCTCCTTTTTAAAATATAGTTTTCAAAATTCCAACATATAATTATATATGTTTCATAATAAATATAAAAACATATATAATTTTTTAACCTTTTCACATTTCACACATACATATGTTGGTTTGAGAAAAAAAATTGACGTATATGTGCAAGCTTGATGTAAAAAAAAACTTATGAACACGACGTTTCAACTCCAATCTCCACGAATCTCCATGTTTCAAACTCCAGCAACATGTTTCAAAATATGTCCACGACCTTGTTTTTCTTGCAACAACTGTCTTTTAGTTCCAGCGTTCCTAAGCTAGTTCCTGGACAGATCCTTCAACAACTCTAGGGGTAACAACCAACGTTTTAACGAACGCTGCCAGAGCAGGGCGATGGCACTAAGCAGCTTGCACGGTGGATATTCGAACCTAGCTCTGATACCAGTTGTTAGACCAGAGCATACATAACACACAACGGATTTATACTCAGAGGCTTAGACGACAATAGCAGAGAATAATTCAAGGAGACAAACAAATGGAAAAACAACAAGATTACTTAATCAGAAACAATGGAATAGATAAAACAATCACTGGTGAACAGAAATCACTTTGCATTACATAACAGGCTTGGGCCTTGGCTTGCTTTCCTTGGCCAGAGAAATTACAAATTTATAGAGGCAGAAGAAGGATCTAGAATCCTGTGTGTGATTCAGATGGAGATCTGAAATGATCTAGAAACCACTAGCGGCGTAGGAGGATCTAGAATCCTGGAGATCTAGAAAAATCTAATCTAGAAAGATCTAGAATATTGTGTGAATTTGGCTTCACACTTAACAAATGTAACGAGAGACAATGGAACTAGCTCGTATTACCTATCCTATAACATGGCTAAGTTTAGCGTTTCACATACTAGATTTCATTTATTCTAGGTTCTCCATTTATTCATTCCATGTCCTCCATCTTAACAAGATTTTTTTTATGCAACTGACTCGATAAGTGAGAGTTAGCAATTAATTTTTTGAATTTTTTTTTTCCATTTTTGAAACTCCCAATTCACATTTTTTTCTAGAATAAATTAATTTAATTTTAATATTAAAAATTTAAATAATTAATATCAGCGATTATTATAATATAAAATATTATGTAAACAATGATTATAGCTATAATATCAAAAATTTAAACAACCAATATTAACTATTACTATGATATTCCTATCATATAAGAGTATTATGTAAACAATAGTGATAGCCGTAACATGAAATATTATATGAATAATAAAATTGCCTCAAACCAACAAAATATTTTATTTTTTTAAGTCTAAAGCCCTACCTAAAAAACTTTTATTTACTATTTATTTGTTTAAAGTCTGAACTACACCTATTTGTGAAACCCATACGCTATTGAATTTATTCTCTTCAGACATGCATGCTTGCCTTGGATCGTGCAGTTTTTTTATTACATTGAAAGATTCTAGGTTAAATTTTTCATGATACAAACTAAAAAGAAAGTTAGATTTGTTCCTTTAATTCCCTTTTAACTAAAAAAATTCCAACTATGGAGTGTTCTGATTATTTTTTTTCAAAATCTACCAATTATCATTGAAAATTTGAGGAATGTACGAATTATATGATAATATTCAGGAACTACATTGCAATTATCATACTACATGCCATAGATATAGATAGAGCAATAATAGATGTGCTTTGATTTTGTTTTCAAGTAGAGAGTACAAGACATTGTTGCTTTGTATTATAATGTTTTTGTTAGTACAAATTTCTTTTTTGGTAGAGAGGTGTTAAAAAAATAAGGAATGAAGTTGTAAGGTCTAGAAAAAATAGTCTAATATCAAATTTATATCATGAAAATGATAGAGTTTGTGTCAAAAAAAAATAAAAGGTTTATTTTAAGAATGATAATAAAAACAACTTTTTTGATTAGGAGTTTTTTATTGCTTACAATTATATAGCATTAATATTGCTCATCTAACATGTTGTATTGGAGGATATGCTTCCTAACAAGGAAGAGTCTTCTTCTTATAGCTAAATAATTTGAAAGTTATTTTCAGTTGATTCCTGTGTTTCAAGACAACTTATTCCTCTAACATGTTGGATGGAAGGATATACTTCCCCAGGAGGGTGTCTTCCTCTTACAGCTAAGTAATTTGAAGGTTTTATAGGTTGCCTCCTATGTTTGTAGATAAGTGGGGTGGTCATTAGCCGTTGTTAGATTATGTAAGCATAGACTATGAAGGTCGTGGTTGTAGCCTTGTGTTGTCACCAAAAATCCATAACTAGCCAAGCCCAACATCCTAGCCAACAAGCATAATTAAGGATGCAACTGTTAAAGCCAATGGAGGTTAGAGGTGTCTAAGTAATGGTGGTAGAGTTGTGAAGGATGTGGATAACATGTTGACACAATGTTAGAGTAACTAATTGTTAATTGTATCACGCTCAAACACTTCCCATAAAAAATTATAGTTACTTTTAAAACTTTGCATATCTAAGATGAAGAAAAACCTTAAAACATGGTTAGCATAAGGTTCTTAACTAAAATATTACATTACCATCACCACTAATCCCTTGCCCCATGAAATCATGATTTTATGCTCCAGCGACACCATTCCTTTGCTTTCCAAGGTCAATGCCGCTCGGGACAGCTACGGCACAAATTTTGTTTGGAGATATGATAATATTAGGGATTTAATTATGGTAATGTCCCCTTGTTCTTGGCCCTTGGATCTAATCTCCTAAGTTGGGTTGCAGATACCAGATCTACCTCCAGACAAGATAAATCAAGGTAAACCATTTACAAAGGATTTATCTCGTGAGGTTTTCCATAATGAAATTCATATTCCTAAGATCTTGTAGTTTTTAGTCTTTGTTTGGTCTCTTTTTGGCAAGACTCTCAGTGTCACGATGAATGTAACAGATCGAGTATATTCACTTGTTGCTAGACTTCAAGAAACAATATGAATCCAGATTGGTTGTATATGGCTTCTTCATGAATGATAGAAACTGTGGGAAGGACATTTACTCAATCATTATAGTATTACCAAGGTCGATGGTGGTGTCATTGGTGGGGGGCACCTTCTACTTCTAAGACTAAGTCTTTCAAGGATTCCCTCAAGCCGGGATCTAACCCTCCAACACATAAAGTACTCTCGGGGCTTTCTTTCATTATGGGCCAGGTGGGTGAAACCTCGTAGATTTTTCTAGAGAAAGCTACCATATATTAATATAGCAAGGATTTTGTGAGGCATGATGTTATCTGCCATTTCAATGGGTTTTGGCCTTCGGCGACTACACTTCAAAATTGGCTACATCAGACCTAGACACCAATTGTAGACTTGTTCCTTTGTTTGAAATATTTCTTTGTGGTGAAAGTTAAGAATCCCCAAGATTACAAAAGGGTTTTTGAAGAAGGACCCTGATTTTGGGGTCAAGTTATGATTTGCATGAAGCCTTATTTTAATTTCTTTAACTCTCTTCCATGCCATCTCTACCCACTCTTATTTTGGTTAGGCTTCCAAAAATGCCCATTCACATGCTTCATCCAAATATTTTAGTTAAAGTGGGTAACTCCATTGGCCATTTCATTAAAGTTGACACAAAAATTCTAGATAAGGGTATGGTTACATTCACTCATACATGTGTTAAAGCTGATCTTATGAGGTTGTTTCCAAATGAAGTCCTCCACTAGAATGGCCCAACTTTTAAGAAACAGTTGGATTATGAAAATACAACTTTTCAGTGTAGACTATGCTAATAGCTAGGGCACCTGCAAAATGTCTGCCCTTTATCCAAAGGGAACCCTTCTCCTCTAGTTTTCGAGAATAAACCCCAAGGATGGAAGGGCGGTAAAGCTTCAAGGAATATAAGAAACCTTCAGTGAACCAGCTGAAAAACCTTAGCCCCAGAAAACTCATACAGATAAATCGAGTCCTTCAGCTCTAGCTTAGACACATGCAGCATCATCGCATCCTCTAGATCTTGGGGTCCCCCACCTTCAATGGAGTTGTAGGAGACACAATTATGGTTCTAGCTTTGAAAATAAGAAAACATAAGTGTTTCCATGAATCAGATGACTCAAATAGTGATAAGGAAGCAACTACATATGCATAACTCCCAGAATTAGAATTGACCCATGAAAACTCAATTATTGTACCATCTTTCGTTATTCCTGATGATTCCTCAAGGTGGATAGATGTTAACAAGAGGAAAGGAAAAAAAGACCCTCATAGGATCCATGATTATTCTAAGATTCATTACTTAGAAAAGTAGTATTGTATGAGTTATACAGTTAGTCCAGGGAGATAGTGGATGTATAGTGTTGTACTATGCTTATCAATAATAATAAGTTTGACGTCATGTGATTTTTTGAAATAATGCAAGTTAATTTACACACACACAAAAAAACTAAAAAATTACGTTATATTACTTTTAAAACTCTACATATCCAAGATAAAGAACCTTAAAATTCCCTAAATAATATTAAATTGTAAACCTACCTTATCATAAGGTTATTAACCAAAAGAAATACATTGGGAAAATAGAAATCTATACAAAGACATCAATTTTACCCTCTAATGAAATTTCAAATAATAAATTATTATTATTTTATTGTACAAAATTATATTCACATATTATTATTTTATTAAATAAATAAAGGTCAGTGGAGGCAATTTGTTGGTAAAGTCAGAATCATAATGATGGTCAGGTCTTTCTCTCAAACCCCGAGCGAGGGTAGTGACTAGTCATGGGAACAGATTAACTTGGGCCAAGCTCACTCACCTTTTGTCAAGTCCTAGTAGCATAGTAGCACAACTAGTTGTTACACGTCATTGTGTCACCATTATGAAAATGGCTAATAAAGGGCATTTTTATTATTGAACAATAAGAGAAAACCCTAAACAACCAAAACCCTAACCCAAGGAGATGTAACACCAAGATTTTATGGGCCCTATTGGGGTTAGTTAGGCAACCAACTTCCTGGGGTCGTAACTTGGTCATATTATCTTTGTTTGATACATATGATGCCTCGTTAGAAATAAATCTCTAAGACTACAACTACCAATGTAATTGCCATTATAATATTTGATTGCAATTTTTCCAAAAAAATGTCGTTTAGGGCCTCAAAACGACTTCAAAAGTTCAAGACCCGAAAAACTACCAAAAATAGTAAATTGTGCTACAAATAAGGAAACTGAAAAACTCAAAGAGACAATGGTGGGGGTCCAAGTGGGATAGGAAGGTGGCCACCAATATCCACCTGGATCATTCCTCCCCCCTTAGGAAGCAATGGTCCTCATTGCATTGAGTTCCTCCATTAGATGAGGAAACTTCTACTGGTGTGAGTTGTTCTAAAGTGTCTGATGTGTTCAGTAATGGTGGGAAGCATGGTTGAGGGCAGTCCACATTGAACACTCAGTGCAAGCTAAGGAATGGGGGAATGTTGTGCTCAAAATAATTGTTTCCCATAGACTTGGTAATGGAGTAAGGACGAAGTGGTTTGAGCCTCCAATAGGCTCTTGTAAGGTGTTCTTTCTGCAAATGTAACTAGACTTTGTCACCCACCTAAAACTTGTGTGGCACCCAATGTTGATCATGTCACTTCTTATACTTGTAATTTTCCATAATGGAGTGGTGATATATCGGCGCGTTGGGTAGAGGTGCTCTGGGAGTCAAATCGAATGAATGCTTGACCTGACAGTGCAATAGTACCCATATGGATGAGCAGAAGGTCTCCTTGTATTATTTCATGATCGTATCCACCTACTTCTTCTATGTGGAGGAACCCTTCCCAGGGGCCATGCATGTGGCTACGATCTTCCCCTTACTTTGAGAGAAAACTAGAAAGAAAATATATTTCCTAGTCTGGGAGATGATCTTGCTGTATTTCTTAGCAGAGATCAAATAGGTGGTGGTAGGTGGGGATACCTCTAGTATCATGTATAATGTATTACCTAAAGAAATAATCACAAAGCGAGGTCTAGACTCATATACAACATGTCACTTCCATAAGTATGGTTGTCCTAATAATACATCACAAACGTCAAGAGGAGAAACATCACACAATACCTCATCTGTGAAGGGCTTGATGTTGTAGGGGAGTTGGCACTGTTTTCTGACACGGAGATCCCATCCTTGGTGAAGCCACTTGATATTATACGGTTTCGGGTGTGATATGGTTAGTAGGCCCAGGTTCTTCACAACCTCTACTGAAATGAGGTTCTTTTGGTTGCCACTGTCGACAATGAATTGCAACGGCGAACCCTTCACCCACATTTGTGAGTGGAAAAGACGCTCCCCCTCCTTTGGATCTTCAGGCTCATTCTTCTGGATCTTGGCAGTGCCAACAGTGGCGTTGGGCTCCGAATCAATTATCTACTTCCATTTTCCATTCCTCTTGTCGGGTTCTGACTCAAGGTCAAAACATGCATCTAATTTTGAAGCCTTCAACTTGGCCACCAGCGACTTCTTGGCCCGACACTCACTTGTGTTGTGAGTGGGGCTCTTATGGAACTCACATCACTTTTATGTGTCCTTCTTTGACTTCATGGAGGTGTTCTTTTCTTGTAGCTTCTACAGGTTGTCTTGGGTCACCCCACCTTGGCTTTTCCCTTGTTCTTCAGATTCGCAGATCCAAAGTCTGGCTTCTTTTGTTTAAACTTATGATCAATCTTGACAGTGTATTGGTATTTTGTGCCAAGCGAGGAAATGTCCAGGAACTCCATCTCATCTTGGATGTACCTATGTAGGCAGTCGTCGTATTTGAGTACCACTCAAAATCCTTAATACCCAACTTTGTGTGAAGGGTATGAAAAATATTGGTAAACTCTGGCATGTCTTGGTCCCTTTCCTGCCGCAGCGTGGTCCACTTTATGTATTTATCCTTATAGCTTCCAACAGGGTAGTACTGCTCCTTGATAGTATCCTAGAATGAATTCCAGGAGGGTGTGACTAAAAACAGTGAGGTCGTACTTTCACCCTTCTACTCGCATTTGGCTTCCCACTAGTCCTTGACATGGGAGGTAGCTTTGAGAAGTGCCAAAGTGATCTTTTCCTCGCTGGAAAAATCATAAACAGAAAAATATCCTTCTAGAAGATTTAACGATTTATCTACAACATTTGCATCTATTTGACCCTCAAATATGGGAATGTCAAAGTTAACTTATACCTTAAAGGGTGTGGCACTTCTAGAGTAGTTTCTAGAAGTAGATGTGTCTCCCCTGGGTAGTCATTGAAGGATCTGGGCAAATTTTTCCATCATCGCATTCCTTTGTCGCTCAAGGGCTTCTTCAAGCAAGATTTTAGTAGGATCTCCTACCCCCTTGTCTTTCTTTTCATCTGCCATGGGAGGCCATCGGGATTTGCGAGTCTGGTCTTGTAAAGGTTAAACCAGTTCAAGCCCCAATTCCTTATATCCTGACCTCGTTAGGGACATGCAAAGAAAAATAGAGAAATAGAAGACCGCTATGATACCGCTGATCCAAATTTCAATAGGAATGCAACAAATTACAAATATAGCCATAAATACAGATATGCAGCAGAAATAACACTTCATCGCATTAATATCAAATACTAAAGTATGTTTGCAAACAGAATGGAAATAAGACTAGCTCGGGCGATGGTATCTTATCTCTGAGAAGAGATGTGGTGGATACATACCTATGAAATGAATTACAATGAGGCTCAAGGACCTTTTTATTATTGAAAAATAAGAGAAAACCCTAAACAACCAAAACCCTAACCCGAGGAGATGTAACACCAAGAGTTTATAGGCCACGTTGGGGTTAGTTGGGTAGCCAACTTCCCGGGGTTGTAACTTGGTCATATTATCTTTGTTTGATGCGTATGATACCTCATTGGAAATATCTCTCTGAGGACTACAATGGCCAACTTGATTTCCATTGCAATCACTAACTGTAATTTTTCCAAAAAAATGTCATTCAGGGCCTCAAAACGGCTCCAAAAGTTCACGACCTAAAAAACTGCCAAAAATAATATATTGTGCTACAAATAAGGAAACTAAAAAACTGAAAGAGACAATGGTGGGGTTCCAAGTGGGATAGGTAGGTGGTCACCAATATCCACCTAGATCAATGTTCCAAAGCATTCCCTTGCAAGGCTAGAAGCTAAACAATCCCAAAGAGAATGAAATTTCTCGATTACAAGGCCCAAAAACTTATTCTTGAGTACATGTGTGGTTCCCTAGCAAGTTTCTGTGCATACACATACTTGACCATTAAATTTACAGCAAAAGTGTTGCTCTATCTTACACTGTATATTACGCACATGACTCAATGTAAGTAAAAATAATATAAAATAAAGTAAACTAGAAGCTTTGTTGGGAGAATATTTCCCAACTAAAAGCTTCGATTTGATGCTTAATCAAGCCTAATCCGTCTCATCATGGAGCTAATTCCATCTTTTTTTGGATCACCTACCCCACCTTTTGAGGATCTCATCCCTTAAGAAGATGATCGCAAACCTCTTTCTCTTGGCCTATAAATCAAACATAGGCCAGAGAGTTGGGAGGACCACTAAAGGTAGACTTATGTTGTTGAAATAGGGCTAGAAGGTTTGTCATCCAAGGAGAAGGTTAGATATCATGGGAAGAGGCTTGTGACATCAAGGCAACCAGGTTGTAAGCTTCTTCTCCTTTTAATTCAATACAACACAATTTTTCTTTCCTAATTGTGCCTATTTTGATGTTATTTGTGAGATTTCTTGATCACTCGCATGGATTATAATTGATTATTGATTCAACTATATGATGTATGTTATGTTAAGAACTTCATTTACCTTTTATTTTATATTCAATATGGTTTGGTCCCTTTGAATGTTTTTGTCTATATAGGTCTCTTTTGGAGAAGTTGTGGAAAGCATCGGGAAAGAATTGGGAAAGTCTCTAAGGCATTGAGGAAACGATGGTTGTGGAAAGCACTAAAATGACTTCAACAAGAACTTCGCTAAATAGGTAAGTGATTCTTCCCGTACTTGATGTTTCATGTTTTAGTCGTAAGTTAAGGAAATGTAGCAATTATTTCGATGTTTTTTACTAGGTTTTGTTAGAAATCTAGGGAGATTCTTCTTGTCCACAAGAAATATACGTCCGCCTAACATCATTTGAGAAAGAGCTTTGTCAGAAAAGCGTCATGTGTTCAAACCTCACAAGGCTACTAAGCACGTGCGATAGGAGGAGACATCTAAATTACAAAAAAAAATGTAATCATATAGAAGAAAAAAATAAATAGTTAAACTCAAATACAAAGTAATGCTTAGTCAATGATATATTTATAGCTATAGTCTAGCCTCAGGCACAGACTAATAAGAAAATTTTAAAGCATTGTGTATAAAGACAAATAAATAGTCAAACACAAACAAAAATTAATTCTTAGTCAATGGTGTATTGATGTATTTTAACCTTTATAAACCCTTAATTGCCTTTAAAGGAAAACAATGAATGAATATCGTTGTCCCAAGGGAAACTTAAATGAAATTTGAATCCCCGGCAACAGCGCCAATCTGATGTTGTACCTCTGAGATATTAGTAGGTCAGCTACCAATGCCAGAGCATCTAAAATAATTGTTTCAGGATTTTTGGTTTTAGTTTTGGAGACCAATGAATGAGGACAGATGTAGAATTGAAATACTTAATCCTTTGGGTTATATTAATATCTCAGTAAAGGGCTGCTATAAAGCTTTACACAGTGATATAGATCAAAAATAGTGGTGAGAAGAAGACAACAAATAATATGATTATCATAGTTTCCAGACTGTAAAACAGAACAATCATAAGTGTGAAAACCTTCTAAACTACGTTCCAAAAATTCAAGGCAATATACATAAGCTTACATAAGATGTTAATGATTTATTGATTAGAGAGGATTAGTTAAACAGGTAGTTCATTAATCCATTCTCTTAATAGATGATCACTTCAGGAGCTTATAGGAATAAATTGAGACACAATTATTCCTACCTAGATATCTCTATAATTTATAAGCATATGAAGAAATACATAATGATTAATAACTGGAAAAACTTACAGGATAACACAAACTATGTAAAACCAAATTCAAAATCCTTTGCTTTGTATTAAGGTTCCAGAAAGACTGAGTACATCAAGTGCCTACAAAAGCTTCCTTCATTGGTGCAACCAAGTTCAAAGTAGAATGAACAGACACTACTTAACAAGCAATGAATAATGAACCTCGAACTTCGAACCCATAATACCTCGAGAAGAGAGTTATTTATACAATAATGAAACTAAGGAAATATCCTAAAACTGATTAAGATTTATTCTAGGAAAGGAAATATCTTCATACAAGAAGATAGGGGTAGCTGTTGAACTGCTTCTTGTTGTCCCTTTTATTCAGGTTGTGTTGGCTTTGTTGTTTGATATTTTTCCCCTTTAAGCAATGTGATTGTTTGTATCCTTTATGCTGGTTAATTCCTTGATTTGATCTTTCATCTCATACTCTTTATACTCTGTGAATATCTTTTAACCTTGCTGAGTAACCTTTACTATGCATTTCAGGTTTTTACTATGTTTTTCAACAACAAATCCCTTTAGATTTGTCTTCAAACTATATGCAAGTGTTTTCCTTGTAAGCCTAGAACAAGGGTTTTTACCTGCAAAACATAGAAATTGTTAAGAAATCATAGGTGACAGAGAAGGACAACAATGGCTTTATTGAGCTTGAAAGGATATTGGAAGGACTCCAGAGCGTATTGGAAGGTAAAACAATGGCTTTATTTGTCGCAGAGGCTTATGGAGGGTTTACTGTGAAAACAGGGGAAACAAAGGAAAAAATGGTGATTTTGCGTTTAAATGGAAAAGTAGTTTCCTTTCTAAAATATGGTGCAAAGAGAACAATGGTCATTTTGTCGTTATGCAGGAGGTGGTTTTGGTTTCAATTGCACCGCTTTATGAGGCGCGGGCAATTTTGAGAGGGGTCACCCGAAATAATCTGAGCCTGACACATAGCAAAGGGAGGTCAGTGGAATACCGCTTTTCGGGCGGGTAATGCTCGTACAGAGAGCCAACCCGAAATCGCTGAGGTTCATGGATTTGAATGGATTTGATCAAACGGTGGTGGAGCAAAAGAGCAGCACGAAGGGTAGACGAAAGAGCAATGGAGGGGCCCAATGGTTAATCATGGTGGTATGGACTTTATTATGGTTAAAAACCCAGATTAGTGATGTTTTATGTTTAAACCATAAAAAAAATTTAACAAAGAAATCCTTTGCAAAACAGATATGGTGGACTTGAAATAATATGAATGCGGGTGGATAAATGATATCGAGTCCGGGTTCATATCGCATATCGCAATTGCAATTTACTAGAGGAAGGCCCATCGCAAAGGAATGCGATAGGGGCCGAATGCGATGTAGAAAATAAAACATGGATAATACTGCGTCGGGTTCGAGTTCTCGTCGCATATCAAAGATCGCATCGGCAGAGGGTAATTGCTTCAGCTGGGACTTGCGATGAGGGGTAGATGCGATATGGCAATGAGTTGTGATATATATTGTGTCAAGTCCGGGTCCATCGTAATCACATATTGCAATGCGGAGGAGGGTGCATTCATGTTGAAAGGCTTGTGATCCACGATTATGCGATATTTTTATGAAATACATAGTTTTATATAAAACTTATGGTTTCAAGGTATTTTAATAAAGGGAGTTAATATAGACAAGAAAGGGAACTTTTTAGGGGTTTAATACTATAAGTTAGAATTAATATGAAATATGAGAGGAAAGGGTAAATAGACTAAGTATGATGCTTTTTAAAAATTTATTTGCTTTTTACATATATGCTTCAATACTTAGGCTAAACAACTTTTGTGGGTTTTTGGGAAAAAGGGGATTTAGCATGGGGTTTTCACTTTTCCTAGAAAATAAGGATTTTGAGTTTAGGAAAAGGGGATTTTTATGGAAAATGAATGAATATGAAATGTATGAAGGTGGAAGGGGAAATTAGTAAACATAGGGATGAATGAGGATGAGGGAAGTTAATTAATTGATCTTGTAGACCTTCATTTTCTTTATGTAATTGCCTCATGGACATAGAAACATAGAGCAAAATATGATAAATGTACATTTTGTCCAATCAATCATCATACTTTTGCAACCTTTCTCTACTTACCCTTTGCTTCTCCTATCATTTTTCTTCATTTAATGGGTGCATTTAAGCTAGCAAACCCTTTTCCTTTATTTAAAAAAAAAAAAAAGCAAATTATCTAGTTCTAACCTTATAACATCCAAGGGCTCAGATTAAATTGATGAGCACCTTATTATTCTCTACCTAACTACTGATCTGCCAAGACTAAATAGTTTGGCCATATCTTTATTCTCTAACTATAACATCAATTTTAAAGCATGAAGCAGTCAATATTAAACAGTTTGACTATCATGGGTTGTGGCATTTATGACAAGCTGCACATAACCATTATTTTATAGAAAATAATAGTGGCATTTAGACTTGCTCACTTTCAGAGTTTATTTGTTTTATTTTCTTTCTAACCTAACATTTTCTTTTTGTCTTGATTTTTTAGGACATCTAACCTAATATTTTCTCTGATATGGACATCATCATCAAGATATTTTTTTAAAACATTCTATTAAATATTGTTATGTCCATATCCTAACTTAAATGTTTTCAAAATATTTTTATGTATTTTTTGACTAATTTATTCTATCTTATCAAAACCAAAAAATGCTACAACATTGGCTCCATCTGGGGACTGCTTTCTCCCATAGAATTCAGAGAACCTGCAGATCCATGTGCCTTCTCCTCGGGCTATGTAGTCCTTACTATAAGAAAGATCAAACTAACATCTTGAAAAGTAAAAGAAAACCGAGGTATTTACAATGAAAACTATTTCAACTTCTTAGTACTGAATGTAATGTTTGAGAAACCTTCCATTTACTGGATAAGTGGAATATAGCCCCTCAAGATTCTGCAGCACAAAAGTGGTGTTACCCTTCACTTCAGCAATCGCTAAAGGTCCAAACCATAGATTGTCAAATTTTCCATGCTTTCCTTTCTCTTCTCTCCTAGCATCCCATCTTAGAACTAGATCACATTCCTTAAAGTCCTCTCCCTGGATCTTCTATCAAACATGGCCTTCATCTTATTCTGATATTTATTCAATTTGTATTGAACTTCATCTCTATTTTCATTAAGTTCAATAATCTGATTTATTCTTCTTGAAAAATCATCAGGTTCATCTGTTGAACACTGCAGGAATTTTAAAACAAGGAAGGCCAAATTGGTAGGGAAAATTTCATCTTTCCCATAGACTAACTTAAATGGAGATTTGCCATTTTATCTTTTTGGAGTAATTATGTTTGCCCATACTGCATAAATCAAATGTGAATCCCAGCTCTTCTTATGATCAGCTAGAGTCTTTTTTATTACCTTTACCAGACTTTTGTTTGATGACTCTACAAGGCCATTACCTTTAGGGTAGTATGGAGTTGAATGATGTAACAAAATCTGATATTTCTGGAAAAAGTCAATCATTTTAACACTAGAAAAAACTACTACATTATCAGTGACAATTTGAGTTGGGCAACCAAATCTAGATAAGATATTTTCCTCGACAAACTTAATTACTATTGAATCAGTCACATTTCTAACTGGAATTGCTTCCACCCATTTAGTAAAGTAGTATGTTGCAGTGAGGATCCATCTATGTTGATTGCTTGAAGTGGGAAAACCTCTCCAACAAAATCTAATCCCCATTAAGAAAAAGGTGTTGAAACTATTGATTGAACAAGTGGAAGAGCTGCTAACTTTTGTTTACCAACAAACATTTGACAAGGAACACAACCTCTAACCTTTGCCCCTACTTGTAAGAATAGTGTGGGCCAATAAAATCCTCCCCTCAGAATCTTGTATGTTGTTTCTCTCCATGCATAATGTCCCCCACAAAATCCTGTATGAAACTGATCAATGATTCCTTCATTTTCTGATTCTGTTAAACATAATAACAAAATTTTTAGTGGATATTTCTAGTATAAATTTGCATTTATAATGCAATACTTGACTGATTTTAACTTAAGGGTTTTACGCTGGGTTTTGGAGAATTATGTTGGACACTCAAAATGGATCAATAAATTTACAATATCTTGATACCAGTTTGACAACAAGAATTTTTCATCAATGTGTATAGGACTGATCTGCTCTGAAGGTAGAGGTTCTTGTGGATTCTCCCCTTTAGGATGAAAGGAAGGTTCTTGTGGATTCTTCCCTTTAGGATGAAGGCAAGGTTCTTGTGGATTCTTCCCTTTAGGATGAAGGGAAGGTTCTTGTGGATTCTCCCCTTGTATTTCTAAAACAGAATTGATTCCAAGTACTTTGCAGTTGGATTCAGCTAGAATCTTGGCTAATCCTTGACCTTTTACTAACTTGGTAGTCTTTATTAATCTAAAATCACCCCCTGAATGATCTCAGTTAATTAATTAAGGTATTATAGACTTATGTGATGGGGTGTGCCTATGTTATTTTATGCAATGGATCGATAAGATTGTGAAATACTCAGACACTGAAACAATAAGAGAACGCAATAAGCAAACATATAAAAACACAACAAATTTAATGAGGAGTTCACCCAATCCTCCTGGGCTACGTCTCCTGGTCCAGCCTTCAGTGGTGGCCTTTCTATTGTGTCTTAAAGCAGAGATTTTACAATAAGGAGATCAATTTGAGTCTCGCTTAACAGAGAATGATCAGTAGGATTGTACTTGGATTCCCCAAGTCTCTAGAGTACACAGACTCCCCTTACTGAATCTCGACCTAAACTAGTCTCAGTCGTATGAGTCCAATCTGGTATTGAATACCTAACAGATATACACAGAGGAGTTGCTTGAACCTCTCAAGCCTTCTCTAAAGTTCACAGACTCTCGGACTCTCTCTGTCGTTGTCTGATCGATGCTGCCTTTGCTGTGCAAGTCAGCTCAGCTTCTCTATTCTCTGTAATTCACTTCTTTCTTGCCTTTGGGGTTTTTGCTTCCCTTTCTCTACCTCTCTGCTTTCTTTGTCTGTTCGTGGCTTAAAGCCCATTTTCTCCCTGACTGTTCATTTCCACTTCCCGGCTCTCGGGATCTCCTGCCTCTGTCCGCTGGAATTCCCCTACTCTACGTCATCTTCACTGTAACACTTCACAGAGAGGTTGCCACTTGTTTCCTCATGAACTGAGTGTTAGTTTTCTTTGAATGGTCATTATTTTTATTGCTCCAAGATTTCCCATAAAACTAATTTCTCTACCAACTCATCAGTCATGCCGAATCTCAAATCTTATCCGCCTCAACCTATTTCCCTGTTGAATCTGGACACCCATCGGATTGCTTCTCCATCATTGATCTGGGGCCTCCAAATCCTACAGTCTCCATCCATATCACACTGGTAAGTAGCATGACTGTTAACCACATGATGGGAGTGGTTTTCTCTCTCATCCGTTGGACACATGTCCCCCAGTGTATGGCATCGCGTGGGAATTGGTCGAACCCACTTACCGCTTGAAGTCCTCCCGATATCCTGCCAGTTTTAGCACAGGACCCGCCTTCTGACGGAATCGGTAATTTCTATATGGTTTCATGCTTTTCCTCATGACCGAGCACTTGGGGCTTTCCTTCATTGAGATGGACGCCCTGCGATACACGATTAACGCTAATCATTTATCGCACGGCTAGCGCTTTAGTGCTAATCGCGTATCAGAAACTGCTTTTGTTTTTGGATTTGACCTCCTATTTGCCAATTTGTGCTAGTGTGCGGTCACCATGGTCCAATGATCTGTGCGCTTTGACTGAGGGTCCTTGTTGTTCCATGCTGGCCACAAATTGCCATTGTTCAAAGGTAATTTCTGATAAGCTTCAACATCCATAGTGCTTTGAAACTTCGGTATGAGTTTTAAAGAGTTTAGGAAACTGTAAGAGTGTTTGAGGACCCAATTTGGATCACAACCTTCCCACCGAAAAAGATTTTGGACCACCAAAAGTTGTTTTTCAAGCATCGACTAAGTGAGGGTATAGTTGTCTCACTTGTCCAATATCTATCCATTTTGCACTACTTGGCTTTGAACCCTTGAGTCCAATCCTTGGGTACTCAACATCTCCCCTACGTGTCATCCTCACCTTCCTGTCCAGAACTGTGTCTTCCTGCAATTAATTGAGATATTCAGGTAATAGATCATCAATAGAAGGCAATTGACTCTACTCTTCGCCATCTTCAATTAATGAAGGTTCAAATAGTCTCAAGTTGTCTGCATTAACAATTGAGTAGATGTGCATGTAAGCTAGTAAATCAAGGCGAAAATAATTCTCAGCAATTTTCTCAAGTATCTTGAAAGGTTCATACCTTATTGGCTTTATCTTTTTACCTTCACCTTGCATTTTGTCCTTTCTGATATACAACCAGACTTGATCACCAACTTGGAAACTATGCTCCATCTGATGCTTGTCATGCTTTGCCTTGTATTTGGCTCGGCTCTTTTCCATCTGTTCCTGTACTACCTGATGAATCTCTTGGATTTGTTCAATGAACTTGGTTGAATTGTACACATCACTATGTCCATAAACTACTATGTCTTTACCAAAGAAAAAATCCAAGGGAGACCTTGGTGTGAAACCAAAACAGGTCTCAAAAGGAGATCTCTGTGTAGAAGAATGTTTTTCTCGGTTGTGAGCATGTTGCACATAACACAAATGTTCATCCCAAAGTTTGGGATGCTTGCTGCAATAGCCTGTGAGCAACTGGATCACTATCCTGTTGACTACTTCTGTATGGCCTTCTATCTGTGGATGAAAGGTTGTGCTTTTCTTTAGTTTGGTTTCCATCATCTCCCACAGACTCCACCAAAACTTCCCAACAAATCGGGTGTCTCGATTAGATAAAATGGAAGTTGGTAATCCAAACTGAACCCATACATGCTGAAAGAACAACTTTTTAGTTTGTTCAACTGTAATATGTTTGTTACAAGGTATCAAAATACACATTTTTCTGAACCTATTCACATCAACATATAAATAGTGATGACCTTTCCTAGATTTAGGCAGTCCTCTAACAAAATCCATGGAAATACTTTCCCAAGGATGAGAAGGAACTGGTAGTGGAGTGTACAAGCCTAGTTTTCTATTGTTGGGCTTGCTTTTAGCACACATGGTACACCCTCTTACATATCTAGAAACTGTCTCA
>APFE031581894.1:0-22943 GCA_000404065.3 Pinus taeda
AATCCATTTGCAAAACAATATTTACAAAAAATGGTGTTAAAGAAGTCATTTAGAGGAGGGTATGGCACCACAACAATCTTCTTAAATCCTTGTCCACAATTTAGATTGGTCACTGGGGATGAATCTTCATTTCAGAATTTAGAAGAGGAAAAAAACATCCATGAAGATGATCCATAGGAAGAGAATGTATAACATTCTCCTAGATATCTTTGTGAGGAGGTGAATGACTCATGTATCACATGTAATGAAGATCAAACATTAGAGCCAAAAATTGAAGAATTTCTAGCATGTATATCACAATATCTCTTGTGCATACAAGATTTTGAGTAAGTACCACAAGAAGAGTTTTGTGCTATGGCAATTAAAGAGAGCCAAGCAAACAAAGATCATATTAAAACTTTGTTTCAACTAGTCATTAGGTCACAACACTACTCCATTTTTCAACATCCTTTAGCATTAAATCTTTATGATCAACTAATTTTTCAAGTTCAAGTATTCATTAAGGTGTATTTTTCAAACATGGATGTGAGTCTACTTGTGATCTTATTACGTAAATGGATGCATTGGAAATTCTCTTATACTTAAGAGAATGACTTGTTTTTCTACAATAGAATAGGATAGAATAAACATAAATAAATAAATAGGTAGAATGATTTCATAATAAGACTTTTTCTCATTCCCGGATGCGGGTGATTGGACGGGTGTCATTGCGAGGCCACATGCTAGCCATGTGCCTCCTCGTGCTTGAGGCAAGCCTTCATAACTACCCTCGCCACCATGGAATGATGGTACAGAGCGAGCCTAAAAACTGCATTCAATGCGACGTCGGGTGAAAGGGACAAACTACAAACTGCAGTTATGGCGGACAGATTCCGAGGGGAGGAAGGTTTTGTTAAAATGGGTGTTGATCTGGGCCACAGGGATCATAATGTTGTATTCTGATTCACTCTCCAGGCTACAGCTCCAGACGGGAGGCATTTGTGTTCAGTTGAGGGGCATCTGCGTTTTGAAGGTTGTTTGCGTCAAGGTGGGTGGCATCTGCGTTCAGTTGAATGGCGTCTGCATTCAATTGAGTGGTATCTGCGTCTCAATTCAGTAAATTTGGTTGGGGGCAGTCTCCAACCTTGCTTCAGCCCTGCTCCTGCAATTATACAAGGTCTCGCTGCTCTTGCAAAGATGGTTCGAAGGAGAGGACCTGCTCGAGGAAGGCCGTCTCATCCTCCATCCTCAAGGCCTCGCCTTCCTTGCTGTCATTGTCGCTGCCACGGAGGGGTTCAGGCCACCCCCATCCAAGCTAGCCAATTTATGGATGCGGGCAGTTCTAATCAGGAACCAGCCCCTGCACCTGCATTCGGCTCCGCCATCTTCACATTCGGCAGTTCGATGGAAAAACCACGTATTTATGCACATATCTCAGTTTTTTTCATCGAGGAGCCCCAGGAAGATGAAGGAGATTCGAGGAGTCCGAAGAAACTCCCAGGTGGAAGCTCAGCCGAGGACGGGAAGAAACCGGTGGAGGCACCTGAGCAAGCTCCTAAAAGCCCTCAGAATCAGAAGGCATCGACTTCTAAGGAGGACAATGAGGACAAATGGAACACCCTATGAGAGAAATACAGATGGTGTAGGGTGGTCGAGGAAAAGCCAGAGGAATACCCTCAGCTGGCTCAAATCCTCGTCATCCAGCTCTGCTCAGCATCTGTCTTGGTTTATGGCTCTGTCTTTAGTTTTTCAGTTTCAAGTCCAAAGCTTCAGCTTGCTCTTGTTAATTTTGCACGACCTGTCAGGAAAACTGTCGAGAGTCTCATGAGGCCCCTCCGTGGGCAGTACTATTTCGTTCCTAAGCCCCTGCAAGGGCAGTTTTGTTCTGATTTTGTCCCTGCGTGGGACTAATCTGTCTAGTCTGGTCATTTTGGCCCATCATGAATAGCTCAAGTCTAGGTGCGAAGCCCCGGCGAGGGCAGTGTTTTTTGTGCTGGGTAAGATGAGTCCAAAATGCCACAGTTGGCCTTGGACACACTGATATCATGTCTGTAAAGTTTCACTGTACATAATATAATAGCGTAGTTTTACTGAGAAAAAAAAATAAGACTTTTTCTCATGAATAAAATTTGGCATCAGCGTTCAATACTCATTTGGAAGGATTTTATGGAAAAATGAAGTGAATAATATCTTGAAAAACTAGTTTTTAAACCTATTTTTCAATTTGGATCACAAATGAAAAGGGCAAGGTAAAAATAAAACTAGACCTCAAGAGAAATTTTCAGGATAGAGTTATTACAGCCTATATTTGAGGTGTCGAATGGAAAAACTCTTACCTAAAATTCGTAGTGAATATATCCCTTGGAATATACTTTCCAAATCAATTTGAGTCACCTTAATTGGGTATCATATGAAAAATTTATTCTTAAAATACTAACTCCTTCTCAAAAAATTTGCATGGTGACAATTCTAGGTCTTGACTATTCATTACAATATTTGACATACCAAATCATCTTCTTTTAAATTTTTTTTTATATGGGGATATATATTCAAGTCTAGATCAATACAAAATTTGAATCACCACACTTGAAGGTCAAATGAAAATGTTAGTTCACATTTAGTGACTACATGTCTTGAAATCAGCGTAGTAAAACTCTGCCTCGTAGGTCTGTTCATCACTAATTTTGTGATATCAAACCTAATTATTTTAAAGATATGTATCTAGTGGATATAAAAAAATTAATATAATTTAATATCCAAGTGGAATCACATCAATCCGATATTTAACGATGAAGTTACACTTCACATAGTGACTGTTGGTCTAGTAACAAATTCACAAGTAGCTCTATAAAAAATTGTACTCTTTATCAGTTTTAGGATATCATTTAAAATCATTTTAAAAACATGTTTATAATAGAAGTATCCATATTAATTAACTTCAAATTTCCTTTCGAACCACTCTAATTGTCCTTAAAAAAAATATTGTGAACAAAATACTACTAGGAGGTCTAAGTTGGCCACCATTCCTCAAGGGGTAAACAAATGCAATTTCTTTGAATACCATATTTGGACTTTTTTTTAAGAATTTCTTGTAATTATTATACATATTTCTTGGAAGAAGAGAGATTGTACACCTCTCTTCCTCCATCATCTAATATTTTATTGTAGGAAAGTCTTATATTTTTGCAGGTCTGTGGAAGATTTGAGAGGTCAATTTTATAGATGAAGGATTGTCAAAATCAATATTTAAAAATTCATATGTACGAATATAAAATTAAAGTATTCAAGAAAAAATGAAGTGGTAATTCACCTAATCTTGAGTTCAATCAAATAAACTCAAAACTCTTGAAGCTTGTTTTCAATTGTTGACCAACAACACCAAGAACCCTACAACATGATTCAAGATCGAAGAAAAAGATATGAAGCTATTAATCAGAAGAAGAAGTCAAGTTTTGCACCATGTAAAGTCACATCAAATACCAAATAAGCCTTTCATAAGCCATATTGTTCATGATGTCAATAAAAAAAGAAAAAAAAAGATCAAAAATAAGAAAGGAGTTTTGTTGTGAAAATCCATGAAAGTAGCACAATACAAACTCGAATTCATATAGGAAAACCAACCAACTTGGCCGATATGAATTTTTTTTCTTGTTTTAAGTTTACTTGTGTTTGATTTTGTAGAAACAATCCTCAAATAAATGCAAGACTTGAGGACAAGTATTAACATCAACAAGGGGGATGTTTGCAATAAAACTATGTGAATAATTGAGAACTTGAATTGCAGAAGGAACATCAAATATGTGGTAGAAGGGACCTGATATATTACTAAGAGTATTGTGCAGAAGGGACCTGATACATCATTGAAAACATTGTGGAGAATGACCCTAATACATCGTTAAAAATATTGTGCAAAAGAGACCTAATACACCATTGGAATATCATTATGCAAAAGGTACCTAAAAAACATCAATATTTAAAGATCATGAATCAATGTCAGAAGCGAAAAACATGAGGAAGAAATAAGTATCTACATTTTAAAAACATCTTGGACAAACCATCAACATCATTGACCATCATTTGACTGAAGGACATCATTGACATCAAAAATATTATAGGAATACAGGTACAGTAAGTGAAAATTTTGCTCTTAAATTTTTGGTCTTTTTTAAATATTCTAGAGCTTGTTAAGACTAATTTAATACTTGATATGCATATTTTACCTACATTTCACTACCTTCATTATTGTACTCATTATATTCCTATTCCTATTCATTATATTCTTATCCATATCCATTATCCTACCCATTTAAATATCATTCCATATTCCATATTTCATTTCATATTCCATATACCATATCACATGAACCCTAATTATCTTAAAAATAAGGATAAAAAATGAAAGGCTCAAATATCAAATTCTTGTCGGACCTATGAAAGAAACAAAGATTAGTGTTATAAAAATTTTAATTTTAAACATGACCATTCAAGAATCATTTTAGAATTAAAATAAACAAAACAAAGTTAAAAAACCTAAGCTAAAAGGCCCAATGAGAAAATATACATATAAATCATTTGATGGAATAGTGGACTAATATGCAAAGGTTTAAAAAAGATTCATATGTTGGACAATGTAATTGTGACACAAACCAAAGTGAAAATGCAATGAGAAAAAATAAAGGACATAACTTAAGATTGAAATAATGCAATGGGATGAATGAAGATATGATGTATCAAAATGATGCATTTCGATGGGTATGATGCAATTCTATGGGAATGGAAATGAGCCAAGAATGGGTCAGCGTATTTCATGAATAAGAGATGAGAGATGGGTAGTGTAATGAATAAAGCAAAGAACGTGGATGATGGAGGTAAAATTACGTGGAGTAAGTCAGAAAGACTAAGTCAAGTGGGCATCCGAGTCAGAGGTTGAAGCATGAGAAAACAGTTAAACAAATTTAAAGAACACAATGATACAACATTCAAACAAACCATGTGCGCCTCCACCATTTTCAAACTCACAGAGCTCCATAAAATCATGTTTTTTCACCATCATAGCCATTTGCAGGCTTAGAGAGGAAGTTGAATGTCGTTCAAACCACTGGCACGCATTCAAAATATCTTGTGAAGAATGAATTTATGGAGAAACAAATGAAGGAACGTCGTGAAAAGAACAGAGGAAATCAAATTGAGAAAATCAAGCATGAAATATAGCAACGAAGGAATGACGAGATAAGAAGAGAAAGGGGGGTTGATTAGGATTTTAGCCAAGAGATTTGGCAGTCATGTAGCAAGAACACACCACCTAAGTATAGAGATCTCGTGAAGCAAGAAGTAAGAGAAAAGCCTAAGTTTTTCTCATAAATGCAACAGATATTTAGAAAAAGAAATCTCGGGATTTTGATGAGAACATGAGTTGACTTCAAGTTATAAATTAGTGCCTCTACCACTCTTTAAAACTTGTCACTGCCACCATTCACTTAAACTCTGCCACCAATAAACACATATTTTCCATTGGTTTAATGAACGAATCATTGGAAATATGGAGGGAGATTTTTTATTGAAATGGTGATGTCTAAACAAAGGAATTCAAGTTATCTCATAGATATCTCAAAAATTACTTCTAGATCAGGTAATCCCGTAATTTTCTCATGCATGGTTACACACAGAGATTTTTATTTCAATTTTGATACAAACAAACAAGAGAATTCTTCTTATTTTTAATAGAGTGGGCATAATTCATATCATCCATCTATGGTCTGTATGAGAAAATTAGTTTCATTCACATGCACAGTGAGAATTTTTGAAACAGAGTAGGGATTTTTGATGAGTTTGGAAAAAACGGAGATTGACTTATGAATCAAAGAGTAAGGAAAAACATGATCAAAATGTTTTTTGATATATAGAGAATAATGTTTTGAAGAACAGTGAATCATTTTTTGCCGTAGAAGAGAGAAGGTACAAGAATTAAAGGTAGAGAAGCATGATTTTTATTTTTGAGGAATATTATGTAGCCGAGCATAATGATGATCTCCTTGTAGGTTTATTTTAATTTTCCAAGAATCGATTTCTCAAAAGGTAGTGAATCAATGAGTAGTTATGTTGCATGTAGTGGTTACCTTGAGCATTCTCCAACATTCAATGCCTCCAAATAAGATCACATTCAACATTTCGATTTCTCCAACATAAAGTAAATCTCCAGCGTTCAATTTTTGAGAAGGTGAAGAAGGTGAATTTAAAAAAAAAATTACTTGTTGAGATTTATGAAAATCCCCCATTTCAAGAATTTGTTTTTTTTTAAAGCAATGAATAGTGGTGTTATTAAATTTAAAAGAAACATTCAAAATTGTAGAATGGTTTTTGTCTCTAGAAATCGATTTCCAATTAAATGCACGCGTTGCTTAATCTTCCAGAAATTGATTTCAAATTGAATGATCATGAAATTTTATTTAGCGCCATAAATGCATTTTCATTTTTGATAAGCCACTATTTTTCGTTGCTTTTTCTGCACAAACTAAATTGAAATTTGAAAAATTAAAACATTGGTTTTCTTCATAATGAACACAATTGGGCTCCAAGTGAAGAATTTTCTCAAATTTGTTACTATTTGGGATATTTTCCTAGATTTTTCAACCCCTATTTTGTAGATTGTGTGGGTAAAACAGTGGCTAAATTGAAAGTGAATGCCTAGTCATAAAAAGGATTGCCACAAGTTATATTCTAGTGGAATTATACAAGAAGAAAATCCCTTGCACAAGTGAAAGAAGGTTTGATTTGTTTGATTGGTGTTTTCTCTGCGACTGTGCGACATTGTAAGATTGGCTTGTTTGAGTGAAGATGTGAGGGCAAATGGATATTGGCTCCTTTAAGTGACGTTGTTGATATTGCTAATCTGAAAGGGACATGAATTTTATGTCAGAATGTACTACAAAATTGAACCTGTATTTGTTGTCTTTTCTAAATCTGCTCATCTAGAATGATTTATTGGGGTTATTTCTGGTGTTTTATCATGAGAGGAAGAATAGTCTAAAGTTTTTGTATTTGTCTGTTGGTAGTGAAACCTCATCACACATCAGAGACATTTTTGTTCCCATCACTCCAGAATACATAGCGCAAGCCACAAAGTTTGCCACTGATAGGTGAATAATACTATAAAGGATAGCACTGGAAAGAGAAAGGAAGAAATTTTTTTGTAGAAAAACAGAGAAAAGAAAAGGAGAAAAGGTAAAGAATGGCATCTACAAGGAAGTAGAAAAAGTACATGAAGGCATAGATATCCTTTTATAGGTAGCTCAACAGGAAGCTTCATCTTTAAGGGTCAAAGCCATAGGTAAATCAGTAGGCCAATCAACATATAGAAGAAAAAGTTCAAGTAAACAGAGGCAAGCATGTGGACATGCTTGAGAGTAAACAAGGGGGAGATGTTGGCCCTCATTTTTTATCAAGTTTTGCTTATTAAAATACACCTAATTTCCATGTTATCCATCCATTTACCATCCATATACACCCTATTGTGACCAATTTAAGCATATTCAGGTACATAAGTTATGTTTTCCAATTTTTAGATGTTTTTACAAAAATTGGATTTTAAGTGCATTTTTTGACACGATCAGAAATTCCCGTAATGGCTTCATTGATGTCATACATGCATGACACGTGGGTGCAAGCTGAGCACATTTCTAGAAAGCTTGTGAACTAAGATTACACAAATTCCTGTTGGTTCGATCAAACCAAGCTTAAACAAGCCCGGTCAAAGCTGGTCAAACATGACGAGTCATTCAGGAAATCCCTAGGAAATAGGCCAAAATTAGTGATTTTTGGGATTTTTCCAAATTTTGTGTAACTGAGTGGCTGGATTCGACTAGGATAGATAGGATTATGATAGATAAGGTTGTTAGAGACTTTTTAGCCAACTTTTTTTATTATTTCTCTATTTAAGCCAAGACTATTGAAGGCTTAAACATGTAGAATTTGTGTAATCTGATTTTGAGACTCTTTGAAGACTGAAAGTTAATTAAAGAACCTATTTCATTTCAATTTGTTGTTCATGCTTGGTTGATTTACTGAAGTTTTTGTAGCTGAAATTTCTTCAAGTGTGCAAGGTAATGGTGGAGGGCCCCCACACCAAGCGAAGTGCACTTATTGGTTAAATTTTTATAGTTTTCATAAATTAGTTATTGTTTCAAATGTATTTCGGTGTGTGATGGTTGTTGAATGGATATTGGTTTAATTATAATCTACATATGAAGGGACACACAAGAATTTAATTTAAATTCCCCTTCTATTTGATCTTGAAATAAAAATGAATTTCATTCTCCTTTTCTTATTTGAAGTTATTTCTCCATTTCCAGCTTGAAGTAATAGTTGTGAAGAAGGACAACCTGGTCCTCCTTAGCTAGGAGCATTTTCTTTTACATCTTCTGCATCATAAGCAATTGTTAATTAGTGCTTTTGGATTTCTCTTGATGGAAATAATATCATAGGAAAGGACAACGAGGTTCTCCTAAGTTAGGAGCCTCATCGCACATATTATTTAAGTGAATTAGAAATTACTTAATTAGAGTTTAAATTTGTAATATGCATTTTTTTAATCTTTCTAATTCACCTTCTAAAATTGACTACCATTGGAATCCATAGACTTTGGAAATGCTTCCAAGTTCTACAAGCCTGAATTAATAATAAAATATTTGTGTTAATTTACTCAATAAATTGAGCCAACATGTTCATAATAACAATTCCTTGGGTTTATCATGTTATTCAACGTCAACCATGGTAAATCATAGCGGACCATGGTGAACCACAATCAACGACATTTATTCTAGTGTTTACAATATTTATCTTAGGGCTTATGTACCTTGGATTTAATATTATTCGCTTTGGTTCATAATCCCTTCGAGTTTTAGTATTAATCCCTTGGGTTTATTATTCCCTTTGGTTTATAATATTTATCATGGTCAACCATGATCAATCATAGCCAACCATGGTCAACCATCATCAACCATGGTCTAGTGTTGAATTTCGACAATGATTGTCTCAATATGAAAATCAACCATGGTCTAGTGTTGAATTTCGACAATGATTGTCTCAATATGAAATCAACCATGGTCAATAATCATGGTGACATTGTGTCAAAGATTGTAACGTGCTCCAAATTGAGATTGTGAAAACCATCATCAAACATAGTCCAATGTTACATTGCAACATAAATTGTATTGTTTGGTTTTGGGGATGCTTCAATAGGTGCACTAAATTCTTTGGAATGTAAAAGGTATAAATGCTTACTTTGTCGTTGTGACCATTGCGTCAATTTTTTCTTGTTGTCGTTATCACTACACGAGTTGATGTTTGTTTGATAACTGTAGAACACCATGTGAACATTATTCCAATTATTTAATATCATAATAAAATGTTACAATATATGGATATGTTTTCTTTTTTTAAACAATGTACATGGAAAATGTAAAATTTAATACCTAAATGTTATAAACTATTTTTATTATAGTTATAAATTCAAATTAATTTAACCTACAAGCTTTCACGTTTTTCAGCTATCAATAATACAAATATACAAACTTCTATATGAATTTGGTCGAGAATAAGTACATTTCATACTTACAAAAACCCTCAAAATGGAACATTACAATGGTTTGATATTTCATGAAGCGTAAACCATCAATATATGATAAACCACTCATTGGTTTTGATCTTTCATTAAGGGTAAACCATGAATATATGATAATTCACGTATTTTGATAAGAAATGTATTGATATTACATTAGTATGGCTCTAGATGTATCTTAACCAAGCATCTAGCATATATATATATATGATCAAATATTAGGTGCAAAATTTTCCCCTTATGTAAAACTTGAAAAAAGGATTTGTAACTCCCGTTGGCCCCTTAAATGGGGTGTTATTTATATTATATTAAAATTGGTTTTTTGATGTATAAAATGGTTTCATATTTTGGATTTTTTTCGATGGTTTTAGATTAAGCAATTTAAAGTTTCATGATTAGTCCTTCATATAAAATTAATTTGAAAAAATAGCCATGAAAATATAACTAAGAGATGTAAAATTACTAAAATTATAAAAATACTTTTTTTTCAATGGTGTTTATATAATATATTTTTTTTTTTATTGAATTTATAAAAAATATTGATGATAATTTTTTTAATTTAACCTCATATATATATGTAGTATCACTCGAAAATACTTTTTATGTACGATCTAGTATTAAATTTTTTTTTTTATGATTTTATTATATTCTTTTGAATATGTTATATTAATATTTATAATTAAGAATCAAAATTAAATTATACTCTTAATTGATTTTGGGGAAATATTAACTTTTAATTACTTTAATTTCTTTTGTATATTACACCTATCTAATAAAGGTTACATTTTTAATTATACTCTCTTATTATTTTAGGAATATTACTTTATTATTTAAATTTCTTGTTATATTATTATTTTTTATATTAAACATTTATTAAGGTTAATGTATTTTATTACTTTTTTCTCTCTATAGTACACTATAATATTAAATTGATTTTAAAATAAATTAATTAATAGAGATATTAAGTCAATGTGCTTGGCTTTTTAGTGAAATTATGGGTTTTTAGCCAAGTGAATGACACTCTCACTATCAAAATATAGCACATACTTGTCATGCTTTATTCTGATCTCTCTTATGAATCGCTGCATCCACAACATCTCTTTACAAGGCTCTATTGCAGCTATGTACTCTGCCTTTGTTGTAGAGAGGGCTACTATTCTTTGTAGCCTTAACACCCAAGATACTGATGCACCCAAATGTATACAAATAACATATAGTGGACTTTCTCTTTGGATATCTCCAGCCATATTTGCATCTATAAATCCTTCAAGCACAATCTGATTATGATGAAAACATAAACAATAATGACTAGTACCCTTAAGATACCTCAAAATCCATTTTACTGCTTTGTCAATGTTATTTTCCCCGATTGACAAGGAACCTACTCACTACACCCAGTCAATATGCAATATTTGGTCGTGTACATACCATGCCATACAACAAGCTGTCAACTATTGACGCATAAGGAATGTTGCTCATTTCTTCCTTCTCCTTGTCATCTCTAGGACATAACTAGGTACTCAACTTGAAGTGAGCTGCAAGGGGTGTACCAACTAGCTTGCCATCCTTCATATTAAACCTATCAAGAACCTTCTTGATATATTTTTCTTGCGACAACCACAACCTTTTCTTTTAATGTCATGCATGATCCTCATTCCCAATATCTATTATGTTGGACCCAAATCCTTCATTGCAAATTTCTTGCCCAAATCTTTCTTCAACCTACTGATCATATTTTTATCATGCGAACAATCAAAATGTCATCCACATATAACAATAATATGATATAATATCCTTGATCATACCTCTTGATATAGACACAAGGGTTAGCTCCCAACTTGCGAATACCATGTTCCAACATGAATGAATCAAATTTCCTGTACCATTATTGAGGTGCCAATTTAAACCCATAAGACTCTTCTTCAACCTACAAACAAGGTCTTCTTTGACTTTTTCTATGAAGCCTTATGGTTGTTCCATATAAATTTCTTCCTCGAATTCACCATGAAGGAAAGCAGTCTTTACACCTAACTATTCACATTCTAAGTCTAAAGCAGTAACAAGACCAAGAATGATTCCATTGAATGACATTTTAACAAAAGGTGAGAAAATTTCAGTAAAGTTAATACCTTCCTTTTGGGCCAATCCTTTCACCACTAGCCTTGCTTTATACCTCTCCTTCTTTTCGTCTCCTTCATGCTTAATCTTGTAAACCCATTTTTTTTGTAGAGCATTTCTAGCTCTTGGGAGATTTACCAACTCCCAAGTTTTTTTCTAGCAAAGAGTTCATTTCTTCCTCCATTGCTTTCTTCCATTCTTTACTGTGCTCAACTTTACAAGCTTCTTGAAACAATTAGGCTCACCTTCATCAGTTAATAAGATATAGTTTGAAGGAGGATACCTTTGTGAAGGCTTATGAGGACTAGAAGATTTGCAAACCAACTGTGGTGCTGAATTATCAGGTTGAATCTCCTATGAAGGTTCCTGCAATATTGCTTCTTCTTTGTGTTCATCACTTTCCACTTATTGTCCTTCCCACTCTTCAATTTGTTGTTCATTTTCTTCCATTGGTGGGATGTTTTCATGCTGCTCTTCAACCAATAAATAACTTTCCTGACCTCGAGCTTACCTATAGTCCTCTTAAACATTTCTGACTCATTATATATAACATCCCTGCTTCTAATAATTTTATGTTTGACTAGATACTGTAGACAATAACCAAATTCTTCATCCGCATATCCCAAAAAAGTACATTCATATATTTATCATCTAGCTTATTACTATTTTCTTTGGGAATATGTACAAAAGATTCACATCCAATTATTTTCAAATGAGAATAATTCAACTTCTTACTAGTAAAAAATTCTTCAGGGATGCCACCATCCAAAGCTATACTTGGAGATCGATTTATAAGGTAGAAATTTATCCTTACAACTTCTGCCCAAAAGTGTTTCTCCAAACCAAAATTGGACAACATACTTCTCACATTTTCCATAATGGTGTGATTCATCCTTTCCGTGACACCATTCCATTGAGGAGTACCAGGACTAGTCTTCTCATGCTTTATGCCAAATGTGTCACTATATTTCTTGAATGCATTTGAGCAATATTCTCCACCATTATTTGTTCTTAGGCACTTGAGAAATTTGTTAGTGTCTCTTTCAATAGAAACATGGAATTTTTGAAATATTCCAAACACTTCAATTTTAATTTTCATAGGGTTTTCCCAAACATTCCTCGATGCCTCATCTATAAATGTTACAAAATATGATGCGCCTCCTAATGACTTGATGTTAATAGGCCCAAACACATCTCACTGTGTCAATCCTAACAATTTTTTTCTTTTTTACATGACCACCTCTAATGAATGAAAACTTTCTTTGTCTACCATATATACAATGGTCACAAAGATCAAGATTGCAGGATTTCAAACGTGGCAATAAAGTTTTACCAACAAGGATTTTTGACCCCTTCTCTCTCATGTGACCCAAGCACTTATGCCAAAAATCTACTGAATTTCCTTCTTTTGTGACCACAACCAAATCTAATTTTCCTATCATTTCCTTCATATGTGTATAATGTTCCTGTTCTAGGTCCTTTGGCCATGACCAATTCTCCTTACTAATTTTCTAGCCTCCTTTTCCAAAGCTTGTGGAATATACTTCATAATTTAGCCATTCCACAGAGATCAAACTCATGTGCATTTTTGATACATGCCTCACCAGTGTTGATTATATATCTTTTCCATGAATACTACAAAAATGATTATTCGCAAAATGCAATCTATCATAAACACTTGGATTATATCCAACAAAACTATATTTGCATGGGGTTACATGGTGAGATGCCCTGGAGTGAAGGATCTAATCAAAGTTACTGCTAGATGTATATAAACATGCATCTTCTACTAAAACAGTAAATAACACATCACCATCTATGACTACAACAACAATCTTGCCTTCATTTGTGCTAGATGACTTATGATTTGTATTGGTCAATATCTAATCCTTTTGTACTTTTTTCGAGACTTGACATTCTTTGTTCATGTGTCGAGGTTTGCCACAATGAAAGTAGATGATCCCGCCCCTCCTTGATTTTGATCGGCTTCTTGATCTTCATCGCCCTTATTTTCCTCGATCAATTCTCCTACCATAATCAACTAGACCTAGAGCTTCCCCTCCCTAGTTTTATGAAATTGACTTGCTTTGTAGCTCCTCATTCATTAAACTGTTTCTGACATCATCAAACTTTAGGGTCCCTACACGTGCTGAAATTCTTATAGAAGCAATTAAATTTTCCCAATTGTCTCACATAGAACACATTAGAAAAATAACTCTAATGTCATCATCTAAAATGATTTTTACATAGGCAAGCTCACTAGCAATAATATTGAATTCATTTAAGTGCTTGGTAACTAAATCACCCTCCTTCATCTTGAGATTATAAAGATTCTTCATCAAGAACACGTTGTTTGATGTTGTGTTCTTCTCATATAGGTCATGGAGCTTCTTCCATAATCATTCCACTGTCTTTTCTCTAGACACATTGATATACACATTCTTTGCTAGATATTGGTGGATTGTCACAAGCGCCTTCCTATCTAGATTATTCCATTCTTCATGTGTCATTGAGCAAGGTTTCTTTGTTGTGCCCTCAATTGGAAAATACCTATCCTTTAAAATCAGTATATCCTCTGTCTATGATTTCCATAGGGCAACATTAACCTCGCTCAACTTGTCGATGTTAGTTACTATTATCTCCATTTTGAATGAAAATAATGTCCCAACAATAATGCTTCTCTTATAAAATAAAAAATTAATTATTACACTAATAGAAGTCCAAATTAATATCCATTTAGAAATAATTTATATTTTGACTTCTTAACTTCTTCCCAAATAAATATCACAAAAGAAAATATATCACCCTTTTTATATATTTCAACATATGGTATATGTTCCACCCTTTTCTATATATTTCAACATAATTAAAATAACATATGGTATATGTTTCAAGATAATAAAACATGCAACGATTATGATGAAAAAAATCCTTACATTTATGATGAAACACTCCAATGATTATGTATTGTCCATATTGAACTACCTTCTCCCCGGGCCATTCATAGACAAAAACACCTCGAAACAGCAATAACAGGATGAGATATCGACATAGAATATGTACAAAATCGAGACTCTGCCACTAGAAACACCAAGTCGACTACTCTAACCTACACTCCACAATAATAGTTAGCACACACTCAAACTCAGGAGGCCTACCACAGGCTCAATGCACACCAGTATTTGACTTGATAATTCTCACACCCACAAATCAACTCTTACAACTATAGCTCTAAACCCAAGACTGGCTTAACTCCAACAGAGAATCAAAGTCATGGCCAACAATAATCAGGACTCTACATCTGTTCTAAAAAACACTTCAACAACTCACCAAACTTAATGCAAGAATTCAGGCCACAGTCTCCACAGGCAACTCCACGGAGCTACAATATTCCTCTCAGCTCACATGAGCTCTTATACCAGTTCTTAGGTGTAAAGACTTGTATAAAAAACACAATACAAGAGACAACATATTAGAAACAGGAATGAAAAACATAAAACACAAGCTTCTTCACTATTGGAAGGCCTTGCCTTGTCTTGCATTTCCTATGCAAAGGAGAGATTACAAATTTATAAATGGGGAAAGCTCTAGAATTCTCCAATTCTATCATGTGGAATTGGTGTTGGTGGCATGGGCGGCGAATGACTCAAAATGGAAAGGTCGGTGTTGAATTCTACTTGTTTTGTTTTTATTTTTTTATTTTAAATTTTGCTTCATGTTTAACACACCCGGAGTGGAAATATATAAGCCTATCAATAAAAAATAATCACAATATTTATATATTGATTCAAAGTCATAAAACTTGTATTTTTTTAATTGTTTTTTCTATGGATTGCATTGTGTTATTCTGTATGTTATTTCATTGGAAATTGATTAAATATTCTTAAAAAAATTATGTTAAAGCACACACTCAATATGTGTTTTTAATTAAATAATTTATATTGTATAATTTTAATTAATTATGAGAACTACTTAATATGTATACCTTTTAATTCATAGCCATCAATGTATAATTTAAATATCAGGTATCAAATCATTATAATAATAGATCTATGATTATCTAATTACCTTCATTCTTCTTCTTGATGGGATTGAGCAGAGAAAATTATGAATGGAGAAACAACGGAACACCAAATTGAGAGACAACATGGGAGAAATAAAACAATACATAATGAAAAAAAAAATCACAAACTTGTATTACATGGAAGGCCTTGCTTTGTTTTCTTTCTCACACTAAAATTTAAAGATGTGGAGAGAAGCTTTAGAATTCTCTAATTCTCTAACGTGAAATAAATGGTTGCACAATGGAGTTAGAAGTCAAGGGCATTGGTTGGCATGGGTGGTAACTTTCATCTAGGCAGTCGGGTATGTGGAGAGAAGACAATTGATTGCGTGAGCATCACCTAAGTTCTTTGGTTTCACATTTATAATTCTCCCACTTGAAGCCAAGTGAAGAGTCATGAATCAAGTCACACAAACTCATACGATGACTCTACATAACTCATGTTTATTTATTTGTATAATCTTAGTGAGCATATCAACAACATTCCTATTTGTATGGATCTTTTCCAAAGATAATTATCCTTCCTCCAACACATGCCCGATCCAATGGTACCTTAAGTCAATGTGCTTGGTTTTTTAGTGAAATACGGGTTTTTCGTCTAATGAATGGAACTCTGACTATCACAATATCATACAGACTTTTCCTTCTTCATTCCCATCTCCCCTAGGAATCGTTGCATCCACAACATTTTTTTACAAGGTTTTGTTGGAACTATGTACTAATCCTCTATTGTGGATAGAGCTATTATTTTTTGTAGCTCTGGCACCCAATATATTGTTGCACCTACAAATGTATAAAATAATCTATAGTGGAAATTATAGTGTCCACATCTTGAGCCATATCTGTATCTCTGAACGCTTCAAGCATAGTCTCATTATAAGCAAAACATAAATAGTAATCACTAGTACCCTTGAGATACCTCAAAATCCATTTTACTGCTTGCCAATGTTGTTTTTCTGGTCTGGGAAGGAACTTGCTCATTACTCCCACTCAATATGCAATGTGTGCTTGTGTGCATACCATGGCATAAATCAAGCATCCAACTACTGAAGCATAATGAATATTTCTCATTTCTTCCTTCTCCTTATCATCAGTACAACATAACTTAGTACTCAGTTTGAAGTGAGTGGCAAGGGGTGTACTAACTGGTTTGGAATCATTCATAATAAAACTATCAAGCACCTTATTGATATATTTTTCTTATGGAAATGACCATCTTTTGTGTTTCTTGTCACACATGATTGTCGTGCATAATGTTTCTTTTACTGGACCCAAATCCTTCATTGAAAATTTGCTGCCCAAATGTTTCTTCAACCTATTGATCATATTCTTATCATACCCAAAAATTAACATGTCATCCATATATAAAAATAATATGATATATTTTCCTTGATTTTAGCTCTTGGGATAGAAATAATGGTCAGCTTCCAACTTGTGAAAACCATGTTCTGACATGAATAAATCTAATTTCTTATACCATTGTCGATGTGCCTATTTCAACTCATAGAGTCTCTTATTCAACTTGAAAAATAGGTCTTCCTTGCCTCTTTCTACGAAGCCTTCTAGTTACTCAATATAAATTTCTTTGTCCATTTCACCATGAAGGAAAGTAGTTTTTACATATAAATTTTCACATTATAAGTCTAAAGAAACAACAAGATCAAGAATGATTCTAATGGCTGACATTTTGACAAGGGGTGAGAAAATACCAATGAAGTCAATACCTTATTTTCTAGCAAATCCTTTCATTGCCAACCTTTCTTTATACTTCTCCTTCTTTCCAACACCTTCATGCTTAATCTTGTATACACATTTGTTTTGTAGATACTTTGCACCTTTTGGGAGATTTACTAATTCCCAAGTTTTATTTTCCAGCAAAGAGTTTTTTCTTCCTCCATTACCTTTTTCGATTATTCATTGCGCTCAAGTTTACAAGCCTCTTGAAGGCAATAAGGCTCAACTTCATGAGTCAATAAAATATAGTTTAAAGGACGATATATTTGTGAAGGCTTACGAGGCCTAGAAGATCTGCAAACCAACTGTGGTGGTGCATTATAAGTTTGAATATCCTATAGAGGTTCCTGCAAGGTTGCTTCTTCTTGATGTTCATCACTTTCCACTTGTTTTCCTTCCTACTCTTGAATTTGTTGTCCATTTTATTGCATTGGTGGATTTTTTTCATGTTGTTCTTCAAACATGTCAATAGTTTTCTTGACTTACAAATCACCTAAAAACCTTTTAGATATCTCTGACTCATTAAATATAACATCCCTCTTCTAACAGTTTTATGTTTCACTGGATCCCATAAATGATAACCAAATTCTTCATCTGCATATCCTAGAAAAATGCATTTCATAGATTTATCATATAGCTTAGTTCTATTTTCTTTGCGAATATGTACAAATTCTTCACATCCAAAGGTTTTGAAATGAAAATAATTCGACTTCTTACCAATCCAAAATTATTCATAAATGCTTCCATACAAGGCTGTAGTAGGAGATCGATTATAATATAGTAAGTTGTCCTTACTTCCTCTACCCAAAAATGCTTCTAGAAACCCAAATTTCACAACATACTCCTCACTTTCTCCTTAATGATGTGACTCATCCATTCTGCAACACCATTATGTTGAGGAGTACCAGACACAATCTTCCCATGCTTTATGCTAAGCTTATTACCATATTACTTCAATGCATGTGATCAATATTCTTGATTCACTACTCCCACTGAATATGCAATAATTAGTCATGTACATACCATTGCATACATCAAGCTACCAACTACTGAAGCATAAGGAATCCTGCTCATTTACTCCTCCTTTTCATCACTGGGACATAACTCAATACTCAACTTGAAGTAGGCTACAAGGGGTGTACCAACTCACTTAGCATCCTTCATATTAAACCTATCAAGAACCTTCTTTATATTTTTCTTGTGACAACCACAACCCTTTTTTTGCCTGTCATGCATGATCCTCATGCCCAAAATCTATTGTGTTGGACCCAAATCCTTCATTGCAAATTTGTTGCCAAAATCTTTATTCAACCTATTGGTCATATTTTTATCACGCCCAACAATCAACATGTCATCCACATATAAAAATAATATGATACTCATTGATCATACCACTTGATATAGACACAATAGTCAGATTCCAACCTATGGAAACCATGTTCCAACATGAATGAATCAAATTTCTTGCACCATTGTCGAGGTGCACGTTTTAACCCCTAGAGACTCTTCTTCAACATGCAAACAAGGTCTTCTTTTCCTTTCTCTATAAAGCCTTATGGCTGCTCCATATAAATTGGTTTCTCCAATTCACCATGAAGGAAATCATCATTTACATCTATTTTTTCACATTCTAAGTCTAAAGTAGCAAGAATACCAAGAATTACTCTAATGAATGATATTTGAACAACGGGTGACAAAATTTCAGTGAAGCTAATACCTTCCTTTTGAGAAAATATTTTCACCACTTGCCTTGCTTTATATCTCTCCTTTTCATCTCCTTCATGCTTAATCTTGTAAACCCATTTGTTTTGTACAGCCTTTATACCTTTTGGGAGACTTACCAACTCCCAAGTTTTATTTTCCAACAAATATTTTATTTCCTCCTCCATTGCTTTCTTCCATTATTTATCTTGCTCAATGTTACAAGCTTCTTGAAAACAATTAGGCTCGTCTTCATCAGTTAATAAGATATAATTTGGAGGATACCTTTGTGAAGGCTTATGAGGGCTAGAAGATCTGTGAACCAACTATGGTGGTGCATTATTAGGTTGAATCTCCTATAAAGGTTCTTGCAATATTCCTTCTTCTTCATTTTCATAACTTTCCCCTTGTGGTCCTTCCTGCTCTTGAATTTGTTGTTCATTTTCTTGCATTGGTGTGATTTTTTCATGTTGCTCTTCAAACCTATCAACAACTTTCTTTACCTCCAGCTCACCTATAGCCCTCTTAAACATTTCTAACTCATTAAATATAACATCCCTTCTTATAATAATTTTATGTTTGACCGGATCCTGTAGAGGATAACCAAATTCTTCATCTGCATATCCCAGAAAAATACATTTCATATATTTATCATCTAGCTTAGTTATATTTTCTTTGGGAATATGTATAAAAGATTCACATCCAAATATTTTCAAATGAGAATAATTTAACTTCTTACCAATTTAAACTTCATTAGGGATGTCGTTATCCAAGGATATACTTGGAGATCAATTTATAAGGTAGAAAGTTGTCCTTACATCTTCTGCCCAAAAATATTCTCCAAACCAGAATTGGACAACATACTTCTCACCTTTTCCAAAATGGTGTGATTCATCTGTTTTGTGACACCATTTTGTTGAGGAGTACGAGGAATAGTCTCCTCATGCTTTATGCCAAACTTGTTACAATATTCCTTGAATGCATTTGAGCAATATTCTCCACCATTATTTGTTCTTAGACACTATAGCAATTTGTTAGTCTCTCTTTCAACAACAACATGGAATTTTTGAAATGTTCCAAACACTTCACTTTTACTTTTCATAGGTTAGGCCCAAACCTTCCTCAATGCATCATCTATAAATGTTACAAAATATTATGTTCCTCCTAATGACTTAATGTTGACAGGCCCAAACACATCTAAGTGTATCAATTCTAAAAAAAAAACTTTATGTCATGGCAACCTCTAACAAATGAAACCATTCTTTGTCTACCATATATGCAATTCTCACTAATATTAAGATTGTAGGATTTCAAACCTAGCAATAAATTTTTACCAACAATGATTTTTAAGCCCTTCTCACTCATGTGACCCAAGTGCTTATGCCATAGATGTGTTGAATTTCCTTCTTTGTTGACAACAACCAATTGTGATTTTCCTATCATTGCCTTCAATGTGTATAATGTTCATGTCTTGTGTCCTTTGACCATGACCAATGCTCCTTTACTAATTTTGCAGCCTTGTTTTCCAAAGCTTGTGGAATATCCTTCATCATCGAGTCATCCCGTAGAGATCGAACTCATGTGCATTTTTGGTACATGCTTGGCTAGTTTTGATAATATATCTTATCCATCAATACTGAAAAAATGATTATTCCCCAAATTCACTCTACCATAATCACTTGGATCATATGCAACAAAACTATCCTTGCATAGGGTTCCATGGTGAGGTGCTCTAGAGTCAAGGATCCAATTGAAGCTACTGCTAGATGTATTAAACATGCATATTCTACTGAAACAATAAATAACACATCACCATCTGTGACTACAACACTAGTCTCACCTTCATTTGTGTTGGATGACTTATGATTTGTCTTTGTTGATATTTGATCCTTTTGTACTTTATTCTATACTCAGTATTCTTTGTTCATGTGTCTGGGTTTGCAACAATTAATGAAGATGATCCCACCCCTCCTTGATTTTGATGAACCTCTCGATCTTGATCGCCCTTGTCTACCTTGATCAATTCTCCTAGCATGATCAACTAGACCTAGAGCTTCTCCTCCCTAGTTTTTTACAATTGACTTGCATTGTAGCTCCACATTCATTAAGTTACTGCTGACATCATCAAACTTTGGGGTCCTTGCACGTGCTAAAACTCTTATAGCGACAATTAAATATTCCCAATTTTCTGGCATAGAACACATTAGCAAAATAACTCTAATTTCATCATCTAGAATGATTATTATAGAGGCAAGCTCACTAGTAATAATACTGAATTCATTCAAGTTCTCAATAACTAAAGCACCCTCCTTTATCTTGAGATTATAAAGATTCTTAATCAAGGACACTTTGCTTGATGTCGTGTTATTCACATATAGATCATGCAGCTTCTTCCATAATGCTTCTGCTGTCTTTTCTTCGAACACATTGAAATACACATTCTTTGCTAGATATTGGTGGATTGTCGCAAGCGCTTTCTATCTACCTTATTCCATTCTTCATGTGTCATCAATGAGGGTTTCTTTTTTGTGCCCTCAATCGGAAAATATTGATCCTTTAAAATTAGTGCATCCTCCATTTGTGATTTCCATAGGGAAAAATTAGCCTCGCTCAACTTCTCCATGTTAGTTACTGATGTCTCTATTCCCAATGAAATTAATGCCCCAAAAATAATAGTTATCTTATAAAATAAAACTTTAATAATTACACCAATAAAGTCAAAATTAATCTCCCTGTTTTGACTTCTTAAATTCTTCCCAAATAAAAATATCACCAAAAGAAATATATCACCCTTTTTCATATATTTCAACATATGATATACGTTTCACTCTTTTCTATATATTTCCACATAATTAAAATAACATATGGTATATGTTTCAAGATAATAACATGCAAGGATTATGATGAAACAAATCCTTACGATTATGATGAAACACTCCAATGATTATGTATTGTCCTTATTGCATCGCTTCCTCCTCGGGCCATTCGGATAAAAAAACACCTCGAAACAGTAATAACAAGACTAGATATCAACACACCCAATGTCCAAAATTGAGACTTTACTGCTAGAAACACTAAGTCGGCTGCTCTCGACTGCACTCCACATCTCTAGTTAGCACACACTCCATCTCAGAAGGCCTACCGCGGGCTCAATGCACAACAGTCTTTGACGTGATAATTCTCCTGCAAACAAATCAACTTTTACAACAATAGCTCTAAATCCGAGATTGGCCTGTCTCCGACGTAGAATCAACATGATGACCAACAATAATTAGGACTCTACATCTGTTCTCAACAACACTCCAACAACTCACCAAACATAATGCAAGAATTTAGGCCGCATTCTCCACAGGCAACTCCATGGAGCTACAATCTTCCTCTCAGCTCACTTGACCTCTGATACCAGTTCTTAGGTGTGAAGAAGCACAAACAACACAAGACAAGAGACAACAAACTAGAAATAAGAATGAAAAACTTAAAACACAAACTTCTTCATTATTGGAAGGCCTTGCCTTATCTTGCATTTCTCAGGAAGAGGAGAGATTACATATTTATAAATGTGGAAAGCTCTAGAATTCTCCAATTCTGTCATATGGAATACATGACAACAAAGTCAATGACATAGTAGATTGGCATTGATGTCATGGGTGGCAGACGAATCACGATGGTGAGGTCGATGCTGATATTTATTTATTTATTTTTTTATTTTAAATTTTGCTTCATGTTTAACAC